>JAVDPK010024061.1:523-29959 GCA_034780415.1 Cichlasoma orientale
TCGATTCCACCTTGCCCGCCCCCCCCCCCCGCGACCCTGAAAAGGATAAGCGGAAGCGAATGGATGGATGGAAATATGCAGAGGGAAGAAAATGCCGGTGAAATGTTACAAGATGAAAATCATTTACAGTGCTATTCAGGGTTTTGGTGGTAAAGCATTTTGCAATATGTTTAAACTGAATCCTAATTAATCAACTTAACTTACATTCAAAAGTTGAAACTTGGTATTAAAATGGAAACCACTGATGTCTTCTAGGCTTTTAAGTTGTTTGCTTTATGTATATGTAAAGCAAACAGGTTGCATTACATGTGAGAACAGTACACATCAGGTAGGGTGTTCTTTCACACTAAATAATGACTTATAAAACATTTTAGTATATTTTTAAAATAATAATATAATAATAATTTTAAAATAATAATTTATATTATGATTTTATTTTATTTTTTTTAACTGGAGTTGACCACAAGTAGCACAACTAATTTGAACAGGCTTATTCTGCAGTTTTTTGCAGCCTGATTCTAACAGTTTCCCTGAAGTTATGCATAATAAATGATTAAATATTAATTGATAATACATTGCAATACGGTGCATGTTTGGTGTGACTGCCTCCAATCACTGACACCCACTTTGCCTCTAACCATGACACTGATTACATTACCAAAGGGGGTATCACAGACAGCACTTACCCCCTTCCGCAGGGTAGGCATTAGAAATGATGTGCCCTCCTATGTTATATTAAATATTTATTTGTATGCATAAAATGGGCCAATTTCTGCATTAGATGCATTTGTCATGTGTCCAGACAGCTCAGCTCTTTATTCAGTTTAGTAATTAAATAAAATTGAATTCATGTTGTAAAATTATATGTTTTGTTTTGTTTCTTTTATTTTAATCAGCTCAGTTGATTGAGTTCAACTTAACTTAATTTCAATTCTGTAATTAAATTAGTTTTATTTCTTAGACATTCAGCACGGACACGTCATCAGTGTTGTATCCTGGCTTTATCAAGCGTTTCGGGTCTTACAACCGGGGTTGTTCAAGCCCCAGCCTCTGTCCAGGTGGCTAACTACCCCCCCCCCCCCAAAAAAAGTCACAGCCATCTCAGAGCTTTTCCTCCTGCTCTGCCCTGTGATGCCGAGGGTTCCACAGCCTTGTTCACATTGGTTTCTTGAACATATCAGTGACTTCAGTGTACTCAGGTGGCATCCACACTCACCAGCTGTCTGTCCAACAGTGCACCTTTTGCATGTGGTGGAAGTTGCATCAAGGATGTGCCGCTGATGCAATCGTGTCAATATGGACCAAAATCTCTCAGGAATGTCTCCTGCATGTGTTGAATCTGTGCAGTAAAGTATTAAGGTGGTTCAGAAGATGAGAGTGGGTCCAGCCTGCTACTATCAAGATGCACCTAAAGAAGTAGCTGTTGAGTGCAGGCTATCCTATTTTGGGTGTGTTTCTTTGTCTCTTGTGCAAAACTCAGCCGATATTATTACATTCATTTCCATTCATACCATTGTGAAAATTTATTGCATAATGGCTGGCAGTAAGGAGCCACTTCTGTTTCAGTTACATAAAATACAAGTACCGCCTATTTTTCATTTAACTCAATCAAAATGAAACTGAGTAGCGAGGGGAAAAGGGAAGCTTTTAGTACAAATCCTCTTTTCTATTGCAAATAGTAAGCAGTGTTCATTTTAAAATGATACTGAATTTAACAGAGTTTTAAATAGAATTAGCAAATTGTTGCTGACCATGTCCATCCTTTTATGACCACAGTGTACCCATTTCCTCGCGGATGCTTCCATTCAGCAGGATAACCGACCGTGCCACAAAGCTCAAATAATCTCAAACTGGTTCCTTGAACATATGCAAACTTTACTGATCTTTATTGATTTATTCTTTATTGAACTTTATTGATCCCAGAGGGAAATTCATATGTCTGACATAGCTCATCTGCTATTTGTATAAGAATCAAAAATTGTAATGGCTGTGCGTACAAATGATTTTCTGTGTCTCTTTGTAGAAGTCCACCAGTACTGATGTTCTTTTGTTCCAGAAAAATGTCAGAAAGTGGGTGATCAGAGTTGTTCAGGATGGCTTCTGGCATCTTTAGTGTGCATTTAATTACAGAGCCAGCTTTCCTCACTCATTTGTCCAGTCTCCACCAACAGACTGCAGCATAGAACAGCACACTTGCCAACACAGACTGATAGAACATTAACAAGAGACGGCTCTGCCCTTTTTTGTAAAGTTCATCTGTATTCAAGGACCAGTGTAGTTTGTTATCTAAGTGTAAACCTATTATTTATATTTTGTTACCACCTCTATGTCCTCCCCACAAATTGCAGGGGATCAAGTTTTTCTTTGACCTCAAGTCTCAGTAGGTGTAGAATCAGCTGTTCCAAGGTTTTCATGACGTGTGACTGCAGCCACTGGTCTATAGTCATTTAGTTTAGGTGGACACTTTATTTTTGGTACCAGTACAATACAGAATGTCTTCCACAGAGCCAGCACCCACCAAATGACAATGAATGTCATTGTCAATTGTCAAGTGGCAAAGAGTTCACTGTACTCAAATGGTCTCCACAGTCGCCAGATCTTAATCCAATAGCACACCTTTGGGGTTGTGGTGGAGATTCATCATAAATCTGCAGCAATTATGTCAGTATGGACCAAGATCTCTGAAGGCGTGTTTCCAGCACCTTGTTGAATCGGTGCCATGGAGAATTAAGGTAGTTCTGAGTCAAATTAACTCGATATAATTCCACACTGAAGGAGCCCCTTATCAGTCCCAACCTGTTTTACAAGAGTGCGGTGATTTCCAACTTTTAATTCTGTAAATCTCTCACACTTTTAACTTCCTTCAGAAATTAAATGAAGAAGAAAAACACCCGAATAACAGCAGATATAACAAACAGAGTAACTTTGCAAAGGCATCATTGAAAAGAAAAGGTTAGAAAGTTGGTAACGTTGCTTTTGGCTGTGGGGTTTTTCCCTCTGACTTCTTCGCGCAGCCTGCGTCCACTGAAGGAAGAAATTTTATTGATTTTATAACACAAAGAAAACTTCTGATAAGACAAAGAGGCCAAAACTTAATATTTTCTCTGATGTTCATTGAAATAATACTTCCGACGGTGGAGTCTGCTGAGGAACATCCGATTGTGACGTGTTTCTGACGTAGGCCACGTAGTAAGTGGAATGAATGAGGTGGCCAAAAAAAGAGCACGAGCGCTCGGAGTCAGAACTACCCGGCACGCTGAGCGCCACCCTTGTGAGCGCTGTGATGCTGTGAATGCACTTTATTCTTCTGACGCTGACACTAAAGAATACATATCACGATATTTGAAGAAAAACTCGTTTACCTGAGGGAATAATGGCACGCGGAGAGGGCGCCGAGCAGTACGCGGCGACATTACTTTCAGTCAAACCACGAAATGCGGAGATCAAGACAGTGAAGGTAAGTGTAACGTTTATCTGCCTGTCTCGTTTAAGAAGGGGGTGTTAAAATGTCGAGTATGGTCTACCCGTCGCCCCCCTTTTTCTAATTCAGGTGCGTAAAAAGGCGCCTGAATTCAAAGTAACGTTTGATCAGATGGGCTCGTTACTTCCTCTCGGCATTCAAAACCTCACACCCTCCCTAGTTTGCGTCTTTTCCTGCCCTTGAGGTTTGAATTTCACCCGGTCCGTGTTCATCTGTCCGGGCTGGCGTGCCGGCTTTAAAGGGACCAGCCATCCTAATTAAAGTTGGCATTTTATTCCTCATTCAAATATAGCAACGCGGTGTGATCCTATTTCAGAGCTGCCTCATCAGGCACGATTTCTGAGCCGTATTTAGTTTAAGTGAAATTGAGTTCATATGTTTTAACAGTGACGCCTTAAATTCTGGGGAAAAAATAATCTTGCTCGGTGGTGGTATTTCGTGTGAGACCGTACGGGCAGGTTTCCTTTCAGCCATCAGTATCTTCCACCTCTGCTCTGTGATCACATTTCACCCACAATAGAGCTACGATTTAAAAGAAAGCTTAGAAAAACCGGTTTTGAACAATAGTCTGAAGGGTGTGCCTCTTTAGTTGTGGATTTAAATTCAGTGTCTTTTGGGTTTTAGACTGCCGGATGAATAAAAGCAGCTATTTTTATATGGCACATTGGTTCAAACTGTATATTGTTATTTTAAGCATTAGGTTTTCAGTCCGGTCCTCTTGTACTCTGGGAAACACTGTAGGGATCTCTCCTTAGAGGTCATTAAGGTCTATGAAGGCTACCAGTCTTTATTTAGTTTGTTTTATTTTTAGTCGTACATCATTGTAATTTCAGCCATGTGCTCCGACCTTCCTGACCAGAGAGAATTTTGGTGACTGTTGCCTGTTGATAAGGTTGCAATTTGCCTCCTATAAGAGGTGATTCTGCTTTTGTGTCCCTGATGGTTGTGAATCGGGGTGCGTAATCTCCCTCTTGCTGACATCATCACACTCTACACAGGTTATTGGCTGATAAGACACCATTCTCTCTGCAGGCTGTTGGCTATTCAGCATAAAGTATCACACTACCTCTATCATACTATTGCTGGAGCCAATGGCTGTGCTGGGGTGATGCGGTGATGTGGTTTCGGTGAGTGTGAACTAAAGTAACCTCGTAGTTTTGCGTGACTTTTACAGGTTGTAATGCAGAGTTGGACAGAGGGATGGGTGGGGGTACTTGGATCAGAAAATCGGATAAATTAAAGACTGAAGGCAGAAAAGGAGGAGATGGACCCAATAATCATGTAGCAGACCACCACCTACATAATTATACTTTAATTTATAGCTTCCCAGTGGAATATTGCGTTTACACATGTTTACAGTCCAATGCACTAACATCACTGCACATCTCTTCTGTCCTCCCCTGTTTTTGTCTTCCAGCTGAAGACCCAGAGAAATCGTCTGACTGTGTTCAGCAAACTGTGCTATGCCTTTGGCGGGGCTCCCTACCAGATCACAGGCACTGCTCTTGGCTTCTTTCTCCAGATCTACCTCCTCGATGTGGCACAGGTAATTGACAGGAGCTGATTGATGATACAAAAGTGAAACTGGACACTTTGGTCTCATTTGTACGTAGAGTTGCACCGGTTGTGAAATTCTGGGCTTGAAATTCTAGCAGCAGGAAATGTCAGTTTTTAAAGTCTTTTCAGCTCTTTATCACATATTTTGTTTGTTTTTTTTTTACATTAAAAACTGATGCGACACAGCAGCTGAATATCAGCCACTGATACTGATAAAGTTAATTTGTTTGCAGACTATACACAAGTTATAAAGTCAGGGTCAAAGTGTGTGTTTTGTGTGCTCTCTTCTCAGCCTCGTATCAGTCAAACTGTCTCCGGTCAAGCGCATTAACCTGGACTCCTGCTGTTTGCTTTGTTACCAAATTAGCAAATTAGACTTTTCTGCCGGGCACAGTAGGAACGCAAAGAAAGGCCATTCAGCTCAGAGTATGAGATCATTGGAGAGCCTTTGAATGCCACTCTGTTATAAAAGAAGTGACAATGTTGTGCATTTTCCTGCTGTTGTACTCTAAGCAGCTACAAAGCCTGCTGTCACCGCTCTTTTGAGCTACTCTCCAGCAGAGCCATATGAGGTAGTCTTTGGCATCCTCACTGTTTCGGTCTCAAAGCTGACTCCCTCCCTCCATGTCCTTCCTCTAGCTGGACCCCTTCTATGCCTCCATCATCCTGTTCGTGGGAAGGGCCTGGGATGCCATCACAGACCCAACCGTGGGTTTCCTAGTGAGCCGGAGTAGATGCACAAGACTCGGCCGCATGATGCCCTGGTAGGTATCTGGGTGCTGAATGATATTAGGATAATGCTGCAGTGAGTTGATAGAATTTGAGTAAGGAGGGAGAAACGCTGGGAAAAAAAAGCAGCTCAGGAGCAGTAGCCATGGCAACAGGTTTGAAGCAGCAACTAAGGAGGAGTAAATGGTAAGAGTGCAAGAATGCAGTCTAAATATGCATCACACGCACAGCAGGAATCAGAAATCCCTATCAAACACAGACTAAAGCTAAAGGGTAACAGCAGCTGAAGTGTCCACTGAAGCACAGGTGTCAAACACACGACTCTGGTCAGAGTGGACCTCTAAGAAGGAGGGCTGCCATCGTCAGCTGCAGTCCAAGTTTGGGTGCAGCCCCGAGATGAGATCCTTTTTAGGGAAGCAGTTGAATTATATTGAGAACTGATACAGTGGCAAGCTGGAAAGCACCCCAGCCAGTAGGGATAATAAAAGATGAGATAGCTGATTGATTAACAGCAATCAAACTTTTAGGAGTGAGGGAGTCGTTCTCTCAGACAGATAAAAACAAAAAAGAAATACTCAAATGAGTCACCAGATATATTTAGCATACCTGTGTTTATGTGTGAGAAAGACTGGATTGTGTCATAAGAGCGGTTGTGAGAATTGTTATTAGGGTAGGTCTTCTTGCTGACAAAGACGCGGTTTTAAAAGTCTGGCCCGCCTCGGGTCGGAGCGCGTGCCCCTGAACTAAAATGAGTTTGACAGCCCTGTAGGAAAGTAACACTTGGCTCGGTGAGAAATTCACTGGACAGCTGAGGGAGGTTCACGTACACAGTGTGCCCTCTGCTTTTCCTTCCCCATAAAACATTAGCAAAACTCAAATAAATGAAAACGCCCGAAGCCTTTTTTGCATTATCAATAAACCTGTTTACTCACCAGCATCTTTTCCCATGCTTTCGTTGATGCACTGCTGTTGATGATTAAATTATACATACATCTGCATATGTACTCTATTGTGCATGTGGGATCCTTGTGACACAGCTGGCAACTTGTCAAGGCATCCCTGCCTAAGGAAGGGCGACCCCGACTCTCGTGTCACAGCGAAACATGGTGCAGATTTTTTTTACAATGTTGCAACCATATCTCTAAAGGCTATGATGTAATCTGCAAAAGAGCAGAATAAATATTTTACAGGCGTTCCCCCCCCCCCCCCCACATAATACCTCAGCCACATCCCGGGTGTAGTGAGTGAAACAGCCAGCTGTGCATGAGCTGTAATGTTGTAGTTGGAAGGATGTGAGGGGGAGGGGGATGTTGCTGGTTTTTGCTACGATTGGTCCAACCCACAACACACCATCAGCTTCAAACCAATGAGATTGTGTTTCCCTCTGTGTGCGTGTTTGATTTCCTGGATTTTTTTTGGAGGGATTTTTGCGGAAGTGTAAAGAGGTTACCTGCGGTCAGAAAGCATGCTTGGTTAAAATAGTGAGGCTGGTGTTTAAAAAAAAGTAACATGTATATAAAAGAGGCATCACCCCCCACCCCAACCCTAACAGCTACAAAGGACCGGCGACCTGTGTTCAGTGAGCCAAAACGGTCATTATTAGCTCTCATTAACCTAATTCACTCAGACATTAAAAGAAATCATGAGGGTTTTTTTTCTTATTCCCCATGTGAGTCACGAGTGGAAGGGGAGCAGGGGGATTTCATGTGACCACGTGTGAGTGCAGGAGTGACACGTTTGCTCCAAAAGCCCCCCCCCCCTCCCCCGCCTGTGTTTAGTGTTATGTCCCTCAGGGAGAGTCTGCTTTTAACTCTCATGCATGACAGCTCAGAAACAAACCAGAGGCAGCAATATTTATTTCAATATTTGCAGCCATTTTACAAAAGTAGCTCACGTTTGCGCAGCCAGCTGCAGCCCTTTATTGTGTCATGAAATTCATGTGATATGAATAAAAGTTGCAGTTTTCCTCATAAATTCTCTTTAATTTTACCACTTATCCTTCATCTAATTACTATAACAGGAAGAAATGTTAACAAGCAAAAACATTTGATTTCCTCATTAAAAGCTGAGACTTTTAGCTGCACAGCTGTCTGTAGTGGTACCAGTTTCTCTGGCACTGGGGTCAGCTCGAGGGCTCAGCTGAGGAGGATGTTGAGGATGAGTGAGGTGGGTCAAAGCGGCCTCACCACCGGGCCAGCCAGCAGCACTGACTGAGCCCTTTCTCCACACACAAGCTCTAACAATGCAGGATTAGGAGGATTATTCACAAAGCATAAAAGAAAGAGTAGGAAAAAAATGTGACTGCAAGGGAGGGAAATAAAAAAGGAGGGGTTATGCTATAGTAGCAGTGGGATAAAAACACACTCTTAAAGGAGGGAAACAGTGGATACTACACAAAAAAAATTAAAGAAAGAATATTCAGTCATTGTTTAGTTCTAAATTGCTTTTATCGACCTGTGTCCACTCCTCTGTTCCCAGGATCATTTTCTCCACCCCGTTCGCAGTGCTGACTTACTTCCTGATCTGGTACGTGCCTCCGTTCGGCCAAGGGAATGTCATTTGGTACCTGGTGTTTTACTGCCTTTTCCAGTCAATGCAGACGGTTAGTAACACACGTCGATGCACGGTTTTTATTTCCCCTTTGCCCTCTGGTCTGCACTCGTCTAACATTGCGCTTTTGTACATTTGCAGTGCTTCCATGTGCCGTATTCAGCCCTCACCATGTTCATCAGCAGGGACCAGAAAGAACGGGATTCTGCTACTGCCTACAGTACGACAGCCGTCCTGTGCGATTTTTTTAAAACTGGTTTCACGTGTGTTGTCGTTCATGCGCTGACCCTCCATTCTTGTGTTGCTCTCAGGAATGATGGTGGAGGTGCTGGGCACGGTGCTGGGCACTGCGATCCAGGGGCAGATAGTAGGTGGCGCCTCCAAATGTCACGCTGAGTCTGATGTCCCTTACAGCACAAACTCATCCAATATTAACATGACCATAGTCTCACTGGATGAAACGGTGAGTTGTTTTTTTTTTTTTTGCACTGTATGAGATAAAAAATGAATTATTTAATGCGCGAGTGTTGGTCCGAGCTAATGATTATTTTCTGTCCTCAGAAACAAGCTTACTTGATTGCTTCGGGGGTCATATGCATCATCTATGTCCTGTGTGCTGCAATCTTGTTTTTGGGTGTGAAGGAACAAAAAGGTATGAATCCATGAAATGACAAGACTGATTTATCCAATGCAGACAACATTTAAAGCAGGATAAAGACTCAACTTGGCCTCAAGTCAGACTCGAATCACGAATCCGACAACCTGGAACTTGATTCGATGACGACAAAAACACTTTTTCTGACGCGCGATGCAGTCGGTTTGCGCGCAGTCATGTCGCGCTCGAGTAAAACATGCAAAATGTCAGGCTCTGCGTGTGCAAATTAGTAACAGTGACAGGAGTAATTCACAAAGGTATGCATGAAAGTTTAAAAAAATAATCTGTAACTTTACTAGAGTTTTTTTTCTTTATTTATTTGATGTCTGCACATTGTGACAGAATTTTACTTTCTTCAGGACTTCTTAGACAAAAGTCAAATCTTTAAAAAAAAAAAAAAAAGTTTTTATACCTCTGATCAGTTTTTCTTGGCCTTCTCACCTCTCAAAGAATTCAGAAAGATAAAGATGTGAGATAGAGACGCTGTGGCGGTCACATTCTAGCAGGTGCTGCAAAATGTTCAACAGACAAATTCCAGATTGTCTCGTCATAAAAGCTCTTTTTTTTCTTCATTGCATTCCAAACAAGAGAGATTTTCAGCTGTTTTCTTTGTTCTCTCCTTCTTCGTGTTGGATTCTAGAGAGCGAGCGGGAAAAGTCAGTGCCGCTCACCTTTCGTCAGGGCCTGTGGATGGTCGTGAGTTATGGACCGTACATGAAACTGGTCATCGGCTTCCTCTTCACCTCCCTGGCTTTCATGGTAACGCTGTGTTTGATTTTGGATCTTATTTTGTTTTAATTTGAGATGGTCACATTGAAAGGAATTTATTTATTTATTTTTAGTCTGTATTTTGGTTTATAGTTGCTCTTTATTTGTCTTTTACAGCTGCTGGAGGGAAACTTTGCCCTTTTTATCACCTACGCTCTAGGTCACAGGAAGGACTTTCAGAATATTCTCCTGGTCATCATGGTGAGTGTTTGTTTTCATCTCAAGTGCTCTTCTCGTAAATGCCCTCATCAGGATGGGTTTGGTGTATATCAGTACAGTCTGCAGAAACAAATCTTGCTGCATGGAGTAAACTGTTTGCAGGGTATTTTAGTTTCTACTCTTAGGCCTTTCCTCACGTGAGGAAGACGCATGACACCGAGGCCTGAAAGGGCAGATTTTCAGGGTGAGAGGCGCTGTTGTGTTTGAGCTCCTGGGAATTTGCCTCCCACTCGCTCGCTCTGAGTTAGCAGAAGATCAAGGGCACATAGTGGAGCTTTTGTTGTCCCAGCAACCCTTCACTGACATCATGGGAACAGCCACCATTGGTTGCGCCCTCCTCTCACTTCTTTCTGCTCTGCTGCCTTTCTCCCTGATGAGGAATGGAAAATGTTTGGACACTATGTGTCATATCTGGAGACAAAGCAGATACTGTTGTGCCCACAGTAAAATTTGGAGACTCCTTGGGCTTCTGGCCTTCCATCAGCTGCTTGTTTTTGTCTAGTCATTTAACAATGTTTGACCAATTTTGGCCTAGAGGTCATAGGTCTTGTGCCCCCCTGCAGAGTTGGATTAAAAGCCAATGAAAGCATATTGTGGCCTTATCCTTTGACCTCCTGTGGTGGTCATTGTATTTTCTCCACTTCCCACATTTCTCACAGTCCTCAGCAAAGCCCAGTTAGGAGTCTGAATGATTTCTGTAGAGAATATCTTTTTTTTTTTTTTGGAAAAACTTTTTTACACTTTTTTCTTTATCGTAGCTTAGCTATAGCAAATTACATCACTGATCAAGTCCATCACACAGAGTTACAGTGAGGAATTTAGATGCATACAGAATAATAGCCTTTATAAAACTCAGGACAGGATACACTGGGGCTAAAACCTACAAGTAAAATCAGATTTTTGTATTGACATAGACTGTATATAAAAGTTGGATGTAGCCTCTGTGACTTTGCCCACTGGCCACCAGAACTGCGTGTTTCACATAGTAACAGCCTGCAAAAACGTTCACATTTACAAAAATGCAGAGAAGACGTGACGCCAAGCAGTAAGTCTCAAGGTTTCCTCAGTGGGGTCGACATATCTTTTGCGACAAGGTGTGCGTGTATAAATTAAATTATGATTAGTCTGTTGTGAACCCACAGTAGTACAAATGTTTTTTGTTGCTGAGCATCTCCACTGAAACAGTATCTCAATAGTTTTAACAAAGCTTTTGTTCTCGTAACAATTTAGTATGTTGTCCAACAGTGCTGTTACTATAAGTCTGCTATCAGCACTGATATTTTAAATTTTGGACATTTTTAATGCAGGAGTCAAGCTCGTATTTGTTTGTTTTTTTAATTTTGACGAACATGCGTGAGAAGCAGAGTTTGCCAATGAAACATCCTTAGTTTGTGGTGCTGTCGCTAACTTAACTCAAAGGCATCTTTGGCTTGTTTTATTGTTCTGCAATTACTTTTTAACTTCAGCTCCCATGTACATCTACTACTCACTTTTCCTCCACACTGATGGGACAGTGAATGTAGCATCCCTGCAAGTGCAGTAGAAAAAAAAAAAAGGTCACATCTTAAATTACTAGATTAAAAAAAAATAACCATCCCTTCATAAACATGCTTCAGCTGCATGATAGGGGTGAATGAAAACCATTTAAATATGATATTTGGATCTATTCTGATTGAGGCAGTTAGTTGTCAAGCTGCACATGTTTTCCTTATGTGCTCATGTGAGTTTGTTTAATGGCATGTAATAGAATAACGAGACTGATCCTTTTTTGTCATAATTCCTTCAGCTCTCTGGGGCTCTAACCATCCCGTGGTGGCAGTGGTTTCTGACCCGATTCGGAAAGAAGAAAGCAGTTTACTTTGGCATCTCGGTGAGTAGTGGGGAGTATGGATTACTGAAATTATAGCTCAGTCTGTTTTATTTTGACTCATCATTCAGTCTGCAAGACAGAAATAGTGTTATAACAATAAATCTTGATCATCATTTTCATGGCTCCTCTGACATCTTTCTGCCTCTTTCTACAGTGGGCAGTGCCCTTCATGATCCTGATCGTCTCTATCGAGAGCAACCTGATTATTTCTTACTTGGTCTCAGTGGCAGCAGGTGTGAGTGTGGCAGCAGCTTTCCTCCTGCCTTGGTAAGCAGAGGTTTATTCACACAACCCCTCCTTGGATCCATTAGCAGATGTGGATTTTTTAATTTTTTTGTGTGTGTTGAACCTCTTTCTGCATGTGTTTCTTTCAGGTCAATGCTTCCTGATGTAGTGGATGACTTCAAAGTTAAAAATCCAGACATCTGTGGTCACGAAGCCCTCTTCTACTCCTTCTATGTGTTCTTTGTCAAGTTTGCCTCTGGAATCTCCCTGGGTATCTCCACCCTCAGTTTGAAGTAAGTTTACTGATCTTATTATTTTAATCAGTATCTCAAGAATGTTTGTGTCTTCATCCTTAAAACTAAGGAGTTCATCAGTAATACATAATTCTTCATAGTTCTTCTGCTAACCATCTTGCTCAACATTTCTCCCTCTATGTACTTTTTTTTTTTTCTCACAGATTTGCCGGCTATGTGACCGGGGACTGCTTTCAACCCGAGGAGGTCAGTTTAACCCTGAAGGTGCTGGTCTCTCCCGTGCCAGTGGTTCTTATTGCCGTCGGACTGTTGATATTGAGGACCTACCCCATCGATGAGGAAAGGAGACAAGGCAACCGAAAGCTACTGCAGGCAATGCTGTAAGTGAGGAGTGAGACGCTTACACACACACACACTTAACACTGATTCGTGCATTGTATGAAAACTAGAGAGATGTTAAATTCAAATGAAGTCTTTAGTGTTTGCACTGCTTCTGTGTTTGTGACTCTGGATGTTCTCCTCTCCTTTAACAGTGACTCTGAAACAGATTCGGACTCTGAAAGCTCAGATCGTGGGAGCAACGTCTAGCGGGCGAGGACGAGCCGCCCACCTCCGCTGCTCTACAAGTTTGCACAGGCTGTTAAGAGACCACCTGTTATACGGACTAACAGAGGAGGGACCACAAACCACCCACTGCTGACTAAACATCATTAACATGTGCAGGCTCCCCACTGTGAGCTGCATAGGTTTACGTCGCCCTCTAGTGTCCACTTGAAGTTTGTTTTTTTTTGTCCAGTTGTTTCCCAGTTAATGAAAACTCAAGAAAATAGACAAGATACAAATCGACACAGTATATCTACACAATATAATGTTCTTATCACCGTAATGCCAACCTCCCAGGTTCGATTCTATTACTTTTTTTGTTGTTGTTGATTTTCTTTCATCATATTGTTTAAATGCACCACTGAGATCTGTCTGTACTTGAATCTCCAGCGTTATCTATTACTGACATGTACGAGAAAAATCAAACCACTAAAAACAAAGCTTTTTTTTGTTAGCATTTGGCAGCTACAGTTTCCATAAATGGCAAAGCCTCTTGGGAACTGTAGTCTTAGTTGAGGATTACTGAGTCAAGAGAAGTCAAACAGTTTTTCCAAAGATGTATGATTTTATTGTTTGCTGAGATGTTCCTATTTATAGAGGCTTCTGTTTTGTCACGTCTCCCGTTCGATTGCACTACATCATGAAAGCTTTGTCATAGAACGGGATTTGTGGTATCAGCTCGCTGGTTTACACTAGCAGACCATCACTCGTACAAACTGGACTGTGATGTTACCCTTTTTGCCATGTCGTAGATGTTAGGTTTTCCACTCAGAGACTGCTCTGGAGGAAACGTACTGTATCAGCCCTTATTGTCAAGGGTGTGCCAGAACTATTGCAGTAAATGGAGTTGTATGGAGATTTGCTACACTTTCGCGTTTTTTGTTTTCATATAGCATTTCAAAAAGTGTACTTGAATTTTCTAAAGGAGAAAAGGTGGGACAATGTGATCTACTTGTATATCTGTGAATCGTTGCCTTACAAGCGCGTTCTAGAACCGGTTTCAATGAGATTTTTCTGTTGAACTGAGATTATTTTTTATGCCAATGAGAAGCATTTTCCGTCACACCTTTTCTGCTTTACGATATCAGCCAGTCTCCACTGGCTTTAATAGACTTTTCTGATTGTGCTTATAAAGCAAAGTCGATCGTAGCACGAGTTCTTTTTTTTATTTATGACGGGACATCCTGAAAGTGAGAATGTGTTATTTAAATATTTAAGGAACCTATCTAGGAGACTATAATTTTCTTATGAAGGCATGTGTTTAAGAATAATTTATTACCAATGATTTGAGTCCTGTGGAGAGAAAAATCTAAATGTTGGATTTGTTTTTGTTTTTTCTTTTGTCTAAGAAAAGTAGGAGTTGCAGTCATGTTGTAAATATAACTGTAAAAAAAAAAATCAGCAGCCCTAACCCATATACTTCTATTATTCTATGAGGAAATATGCAGGATGCATTAATCCACATTTCAGATGACTGTAGTTCATCTCAAGTGACGCTATAAAGATTTCAAAAGAACAGTTTTCATTTGGGGCCTTCAGAGACCTTGTAAATATATGCTGCTGCATGTATAAACTGTAAATACTTTTTCTCCAAGTCTGTCTGTGAAGAGCAATACATAAATCACAGAAGAGACGAATCACGTGGAGAGATTTGATTTTTAAATTTGTGAATAAACTTTGTCAAACCAGCGAAAAAAGTTTGGATTTCTTTGAAACATCATTTGAAAACACTTTTCCTGTCAGTGAATAAACCATATAAATATTTTAATTGGCTTTTCTAATTTAAATCGTTTTTATATTGTAAAAATACCTTTTTTTTAACGACAAGAAATGTATCTAAGTAAAACTGCTAGTGAATTATTTTAGGGGTTCAAATCGACCAAATGACCGCAGCTTTACTTGCCCCTTTGGCAGCGCGTTCCTGGCTGATGGCCTCTAATTGCCTCCAGCCGTGACGGCGGCGTTTTTACGCGCGGATGGAAAGGGGAAGAGGGAAGGACAGCTGTCCGTCTGTTGCGATGAAAACAAAGTGGCATCTCTTTATTTTGTGGAGCGTTTTATCACTTAGCCTTCTAAGCTCTTCAGTGGACACGTATGACTCTCCCTTCACGAGAAGGAAAGGGGGTTTCACACCGGGAGCTCCACGAACCAAACCAATCAAACTGCCAGTAGCGAAAGGCAGAAAATCCAGCCGGTGGCTACACGCCAGCACGCCTCCAGCGCCTCAACGCGGTTACCGAAGGTCGTATTCCACTTCAGCACCTGTGATACTTGGACCCATGCGTCCAGGGAAGCCTGAGGCAAAGATCCAGTCAGACTTTGCTTATCTCCCAGACGTCTCTGTAACCTGCTCCACATCTGACTTTGTCCTGAGGGTCAAACCTGCTTTTTACGGTCTGGGCGCAGACGCAGAGGAACTGGTATTAGGCAGCAGCTGTAAAAGCAACGGGGTTCTCAGGCCATACGGTGACCTGCTCTTCACGTATGCCCTGACAGCGTGTGATGGAGTGCGTGAGGTAAGATGGGTGGCACTTGCTTCCGCGCTCTGGCAGCATCTGTAAATCCTTACAATTTCTGACTTTTCTTGACAGATGCCCCACGGTTATCTGGTCTATAAATACGTGCTCTATTATGAGCCATCGCCAAAACGATTCCCAAGCAGAGCGCACCGGATGGCTGTAGAAATTGAATGCCGTTACCCAAGGTTAGACATGTTAGTTTGCTTTACGCAGACGGTGTGTGTAGGTGGGGTCAGTATTTACAATCGTCTATCCTATACAGGGACCATCATGTGCACCAGCTGGCTGTCCAGCCAACATGGGAAACTGTCGTTTTCCGTAAAAGGCTGAAAAGTCGTCACAAGGACTACCAGATCACACTGATGGATGGTACGAGTTGCTGCGTTATTCAGTAGAACAGACTTTGGCAAAGCTGACTTTTTATGATGCTTCACATTCAACTGACTTTTAGATTCATGGAGCAGACCGGTCAGCTCTCACATCTACCAGCTTGGGCAGAAGGTTAATGTCCAGGTTTCTGCTCCTCTCCTGCCTGCTGGAGGAAAACTCTACATCAGTAGCTGCTATGCAACCCCATCTAGTGGCTCTAAATCATCCCTGAAATACACAATCATAGACAACTTTGGGTATGTATTGCGGATACAGTGACCAGATCAAACCGAATGTTGAGCAAAGGGTGTGTCTGTGGCTTTATGTGAGACATTTTCTGTGTGTAGGATCTGTGACAAGGAATAAAAATGTTGTGTAGGCCCACATTAAGTAGGATAACCTCGTTCCCTTCAGTGTTGATGGCAAGATATTTAAAGTCTCTTGGGTTTATCCACGGTGTCCATATTGTTGTCATTCATATCTGTAGTTGTATGCTGGACAGCAAGCGAGACCTGAGGGCCTCTCAGTTCGTTTCACGGACAGATAAGACCCTGAGACTTTCCTTACGGGCCTTCCAGTTTACTGCTGACCCAAACACTGAGGTGAGAGTGGAGCAGCTATGATTCTCTCAGTTTATGCTCCGCTAAACAAGCTGCAGCGTAATCCTGTTTCTGTTTTAGGTCAGTATTCACTGCAGGTTAGTTGTGACATCAGAGGATGCAAGTCCTGTGCACAAATCCTGCACCTACAGAGACAACAGGTGAGCATTAATAGGATGCTACAGCACCAGAACTGTAGATTTTTCAGCTGTTTCCAGGGGGATTGATTTATACCTATGCTATAACAGGTGGAGGGCCCTTACCGGTGATGACTCCATATGTGAATGTTGCGAGTCCCAGTGTGTGACACCTAAGCCCCGGAGGGCCATGATGGAAGGTCTGTAACACTTTATTTATTTTTTAGGCTTTGATTACACAGTTAGGTTCAGTGACTCACGTTTTCTTGTTCTTTTATTATATTTATTATATTTGAAATATATGGCTTGTTTTTGCTGCTTGTTTGTGGGTGTTTCTGCATTGAGTTCAGTACCTGAAAAGCACACTCTGCTGGGTTGAGATCAGGTGACTGACTTAGTCTTTGAAGAATATTCCATTTCTTTGCCGTGCAAAACTCTTGGGTTGCTTTTGCAGTGTGTTTTGGGTCATTATCCATTTGCACTGTGACGCACCATCCAATCAATTTTGCAGCATTTGGCTGAATCTGAGCAGAGAGTATAGCCCTGTACACGTCACAATTTATCCTGCTTCTTCTTTCACCAGTCACATCATCATTAAACACTAGTAACGCCTCAGTTCTATGAATGCCCGCGCCATATTTCCTCCACCATGTTTGACAGGTCGTGTGGCATTTGTGAGCCGTTCCTCTCCTCCTCTATAATTTTCCCTTCCCATCATTCTGGTACAAGCGACTTCCTAGGCCCTATTCCAGGAAGTGGGAAGTGTACTGTTAGCTTCCTGTTTGTTAACCCGGAGATGAGGGGAAATTCCAAAATGTTCCAGAATGAACAGAATCATTTTCTGAAGCCACAAATGAGGCAGTTACAGCCCATCAGTACATTAAATGTTTACTGAACAGTTACTGGGGAAAAATGAAATGGTCATAAAGTGTAGTAAAGAGTTTAATTAATAAAAAAAACTTTTTAATTGAATCAAAAACTGACTTCATCCACCCTGGAATCTGCTGCTCTCAGAGTAACTAATATCGCAGGTTCATCAGTAAGCTGCGTCTGCTCTGCTTCTCCATATTTTTATCTTTAAAGCCATTTCAGCCTCCTCTTCACTCCCCTACATTTTGTTCCTGCCAGGTTACAGCTGAATAATTGGATTTGTAAATGTAAAATTGGGATTCCAGCTTTTAATGAAAATTGAAGTTAGGTGAATGATGACCATAGACATTTTTTTAGTACTCTCTATAGCTCTTTTATATCGAGCTTTTCTCTATAACAGCGGCCTGAGCTGATTAAAATGACTCCCCTCCTGTTTTTCAAGACCAATGCCATGGTCCATACTGACACACATTCATATTATTCAGACCACTGGATTAAAATGGAACAGCTGCTTTTTATTTAGACTTTGCCACAGAGACTCGTGGTATCGTAGCTCCATTGATGATCCATTTTTCTACTCATTCCCGCAGTTAACTCAGGGTGAACCTCCTCGACTATGTATAAAGGCACCAAATTGAATTTTGGACCAAATACATCGAATCTGTTAGCCAATAAAACATTTTAAAATAATTTCTTTCTTTATTTTTCTTCTTTTTTTTCATAGGTTCCATCAGCAGTGCGTCATTATTGGTCTCGGATCAGCCGTACACATTAGTGGACCAGTTTCTACCAGTCAGTGTCCCTCTGGTCAGCATAAGAAAGGAACAGAGAGCCGTAAATCATTACGCTGATGAGATGCAGAGTCATAACATGTTCTGGGGAAATGTAGATGCAGTAAAGTATGATGATGGTGAAGAAGAAAATGGAATTACTCTTGGAGTGATGCCAAAACTTAATTTAGATGAGTTTGGTTTTAGGGAGAGGGTCTTAAAGGGCAAGTGGAATGATTCTGAGGTGAAGAATTTAAATGAGTTGAGGGAAGAGGGATCACTGTATGAAAAAAGGGATTTGGAGGTGAGAGATGAGAGACGTGAACACGAGGTCTCTGATGTAGCGGAAGCGATCCACCACAGGGTGCAGTTGGAGCAGTTGTCACTATCAGAAGTTGATGTACAGACAGCTGACTCTAAAGATGAGGAAAACAGGACACACGCAGGAAAAGTTGAGGAAGAGAGGATGATGGCACCCGAGGTGCAGTGGAGCAGTCTGGCGGATGTAGAAGATGGTGACGTGGTGACGTGGTATTTTTTTTGGAGGTAGTATTTGATCAATTAATCAAGTACACAGCCTTAAGACTAATGGAGTTCTGCATAACCAAAGTCTGACTCATTTCAATAAACTATGAAAATGCAGTTACCTGCCTCTTGTCATTCATGACGTTACGCAAGAAATTAAAGCCTCTTGACTTGGTTTGTAACCGTTCTCTAAAAAAGCATTTCCATTCTATGAAAGTAGATTCTGTGATCTTCAACATTCATGGAACGTGAAGCTCAGAAAGATCACTAAGCCAGTGTAAATATAATTTCATAAGGTTAAATCATTTACAAATGGAAACCAAAACTTTAAGATTGGAGGAGTGGCCACCTTTATAAGCCTGTTTTTTAAGTGCAGTGGATATCATTCCTTTGCAAAGGCTGTGAGAGAGATACTTTAATTCTACCACACTTTGGAACCGGACTATATTTTGTTGGCTCTTGTGCTTCAGTGGAGCCACTTTATTGTTCTGCAAGAACCGCGTCTCAAAATGAATGTTTAGCATTAAATTGCTGGATTTTCAACCACTTTAAGTGGTTTGGTTTGTGGCTTATTTGATTTATATCCAATTTGCCATTAGGCCACCCAGGGTGGTTCTTCATATGTTCATTATTGTGACACTGAGGTGAGGATCAAACAGATGAGCCTGAAAGATGGACACTACAACAATTCAGTTTATCGATAAATCTTTAATTTTTCTTTATAAATGATTCTTACAGTTGTCTGCAAAACCAGTTTGAAATATATTATAGTTCAATACAGAAATACCCCACAGTTTAAGCCATAACTGGGAAGAAAGGCATTGCCTCCATTATCTGTAACTAAAGTAGCAGAAAATGTGCACTATAATCATTCTCGTGTGTGACCTGTGTGTGGAATTTGAAAACATAAATTTGGATATGTTTGTAGAGCTATGCAAACAGACTTTTTTTTTAAAATTCTGTTATTCTTTAGCAAACGTTGCAAAGAAGACTGTAGAGGCCATCCTCTAAACATGACAGGAAAAAATAACTTAATAGTTTTTGGAACAAATACAATTAGTGTGGAAACTCTTGGAAAATATACAGAGCATAGCTCTGTAATAGAAATCCACCAGTACTGGATATGTTAAATAAACATAATGTTTCTATATTTACAGATGAGTCCCCAAAAGTCCCATTGTTCCAAGTACTGACTAAAGGTTTGATTCAGCAGGACGTTAAAGTGGTACAATCACTATTTGACACTAGAGGGCGACAAAGACCCTCTGATATAGAAAATATACAACTCTTTATAAAATGCAAAATGAGTTCTTAAGAAAATTAGGACCCACACCATTAAATTGAAACAACAGCAAAAACCGCAGTTTCTGAATGAAGCATCTCATCTATCCAAATCCAGTTTGTCCCCCTACACACACACACACACACTTGCAGGGTTCTCCTTCAGTCTTCACAATCATGTTGATGATGTCCCTCCTCCAACAGTACCAGCTGTCTCATTTGTTTTCTCTGCAGCATCTGAAGTTGGAAATGTGGAAAGAATTAGTTTGTCTGCATCCAGAAGGGTTGTACAAAAATAATAATTTGACCTATTTAGATGAAGTAGATGACGGTGTTAGTCAATTGAAAACTATCTAAAGTACTGGATGGTTGGGTATGATATTCCCTGAACATTTATTTTCCCCTCAAAAACTGTTATTTGTCCAGCACACTTTGCTCACAATTAAATAAATCACATTACCTTTGATGCATCTGCTGCACTGTTTCATTGTCTACTAATTAGCAAACGTTAGCATGCTAACAAGCTAAAGTGTATGGTAAAGACGGCAAACTGCTAATGTGCCCCTTCACATGGAAAGCAGCATGCACTGCATTGACTGCTAGGTTGAGAGGATGGCCCAAAATTTGTGTTGCACTGGTCCCTTTGCTCTGTCTGTACTATGTCATTTTTTTGCACTCACTCATGATCTTTACATGTACAACATGCGCCGCACCCTGTCATTCTTTGTTTCTATTGGTTAGGCATTGCATGCCCATTTAAAAATCTGAGCTAATCTATCTTTACCTTGGATACTCTCCTGCTGTGCTTCCAGTTCTGCAGTTTGGTCCATGCCTTCACTAGTCTCAACCTCTTTGCCCTTTGTTTTGGGTTTCTTTGCAACAGGTGGTGGCACCCTGACTCCCTTATCTGCTTCACTGATCACATTATGTACATCTTCCTTGGCCCCCAGCACTGGATGTGGATCAATGACAACCTTCTTGTTGCTCTTGGAAAAGATAAAGCTTGCAGTACTGCTGGGTGACTTGTGAAGGTCAAATGGTGATGTTGGTGAGGGCAAGCTGAGGCGAGATGCAGGACTTTCTTTTGATCTAGCTGCCGTCCTCATGCGGATGGCCTCCTGTAGGTTCATGGAACGGGTAGGGTTCACAGCAGGATAAGCCTTATTCTTAGGGGTGGCGACTGTGGATGAAGCCGCAGGTGGAACCACATCAGGTGGAACCACATCAGGCTGGGACTTGGGCAGAGTCGGCTGTAAAGGGACTGTTTCAGGTGGAGGAATGGGTGCGGGAGAGGTCATGATTAAAGATCTTCTGATGGGCTTCTGAGGAGCCTCACCACTGACAGCTGAGGATGGGACCTGATTGATGATTGTGACCTCAGCCTGTGGTTGCTCTTCAGTTTTAGGGGGCTCAGGGCTGTTGCTGACAGACCGCAGCTTGACCATCTGCAGGAGGGAAGGGGTGACAATGCGCATGGGTTCTTGTACAACAGGGACAGAAGTCTGCTGTTGGCTTTTATTTTCTGTGCTCAAAGGAATAGGCTGGTGCTTAATGCTGGCATGACCCTGAACTGGTAAAGGTGGAGGTAAAGGAATGTTTAAGGGTATAGAAGGAGCAGGTTCCTTAGACTTTGGTGAAGAAGCTTCAGGTGGTGGTGGTATTGGGACTTCAGATGGAGGTGGTGGGGCCTCCTGGGTTGTTGGAACACCAGTTTTTGGGGCCTCCTGAGTTTGTGGAACATCAGTTTTTGGGGCTACTACCTTAGGCTGGTGGAGAAACTCTATGGGAGGTGGAGGGGGAATATTCTGAGGGAGCATGAGAATACTGTTTGATGAAACTGTGTTAGTTTCAGATTTGAAGGAGATGTTCTCTTGGGGAAGCTTAATCTTCTGCTCTGATGACTGTGGGTGTGATGGCAGGGGTGGTGGAGGTGGAATACTTTGTGGTGGAGTGACCTTGCTGCTGGGTTCAGCCTCTTCAGAGGACTGACATGTATTTTCCTGAGAAGGTGGAGGAGTAACCTCTTCAAAGGATGAGGCAGGCACCTCTCTGGGAGGCAGATGGGAGACCTCAACAAGCAGGGGAGGTGAGACTTCTTTAGCTGGTGAAGGAGATACTAATGTAACAAGTGTGGGGGAGATGTCTTTAACAGGTGGGGGCACATCTTGAATCACAGGTGAAGGCAGCTTTTTGGGTATTACATGACCAAACTCTACAGGTGGTGGTGGAGAACCCTCTTTAAGTGTCAGAGAAACCTTATTAGTTGAAATAGGTAGAACCTCTGTATTTGGTGGAGGGGGCGCTGTATACGGTGGGGGAGGAGGGATATTCAGGGATGGAGGCGCCGCCACCTGAGACGTACTGGACTTCTGAGGTTCAGGCCCTGTGATCACCTTAACACTTTCCGTTTTCACTACTGATATAGTAGATGTAGTTGCGCAAGAGGCGTGACCACTGAGAGAGGATTTTGGTGGCTCCTGAGCAGGTGTAACTGGAGAATCGTCACCAAACAGTGGGGGCGGCGGAAGAGGAAAATCAATTTCATTGAGCCCACTGGGGCTAACTTGTGCCGGTGCTGGCGGTGGAGGGGGCCAGGAAGACTCAGGGGATGCAACAGAAACAACTTCTTTGGTCTGTCTGGGGAGGGGCTGGGAAGGATGGTGCACTGGAGAAATGCGAACAAATGAAATGGCAGGTAATATATCAGCGGTAGTCTTTCCCTCTGTAGCTTTAGCTGCTGCTTCTTTCATTACTCCAAGCCTTTCTTCTCGTTTTTCGACAGCCTTCACTATCATCCTATTCAATTCATCACTTACTCTTCCTTTCTCATCTTTACCATGTCCATTCAAACCTACATTCTGAGCCAGTCTTTCATTGCCATCTCTGTAAATCTCTGCATTCAAAATCCCACTTTCTTGAACTTTCTTTGCTTCTAGCACATGGAATCCATTAACTGTCACAGATGGATTTTTGTGCTTTCTTTCTACCGCCAAACTCTTCGCTGACTCCTCAGTAGCTACAGAAGGCGACTGCCTCTGTTGTCTCCTGTCCTTCGGATTCTTCTTCGCAATGGCGTAAGTCTTGCCAGGGGCCGGGGGTCCCAAGATAAGCTCACATGAACGCAAACTGTGAGCCCATACCTCAGGGGGAGGAGGTGGAGGTGCATGGACTTTAGGTGGTGGAGGGATGTTGAAAAGTTCTATCAAGGCCTGTACGGAGGGACTGACAGCAACTGTGTCATTTGAATCAAGTTTACGTTCCTCAGTGGACTTATATTTAGAAGCCTCTGGCTGTGTTCGAGGCGGTGGCGCAGAAGAGGATCCAGGAAATAACTTGTGAAGTTTTGCTAAAAAGCCTTTCTTGTGCTTTGGAGATGAACTCTTGGGTTGTTTTGTAAGCTGTGGGGATGTGCCATCTTGGCTGGAGTTGCCGCTGACCGGGGAGATTACTTTGTCTAGCTTATTCTCCTTAAGCGGCTCCTGCTTCTCTTGCGAAACTGTTTCTACATCCTTTTTAGCATTCTCGATTTTCATTGCCTGCAACTGAGATTTAAAGGGATTGACTGACGAAGAGCCTGTGGAGTCATCCAGAGAACTGGTGTCAGCATTGTAACCAGGACTGTCCAGAGTCTTGGAGGGATAAGATCCAGGGTTGTCGTGTTCATCTTCCTCACCTGGGGCCGAGTTGCTGCGTTCTCCTGACACAATCCTAACCCCTCCCGGATAATGTGACTGTCGCTTCATTCTACTGTGGAGGGAATAGGAGCGGCTTGGAGGAGGAGGAGCCCTTTTTGGCTTCATGACAGACAGGCTACGTGCAAACTGCCCATCTTTCTTAACCTCATCTCCTCTTACAATGAGCCTGCCATTGGAGGTGGATTTGGGGGCCTTGCTGATAGAGGACTGAATTTTATTCTCCTTAGCTGAAGCATTACTATTCTCAGACCTCTTTTGCTTTGGGGTGCTGCTATTGGAGATGGTTGAAGAGTCAGATACCAAGGTCTCAGAAGAGTCAGAATTGCTCCAACAAGAGGTGTCGGACAGATTTGGAGGATTGTTGCGAGAGGCAGAAGTGATGGTTGACACTTTGGAAGAAGTGGTTCTCACTGAAGAGGCTCTAGAAGATGCACGGGACGGAGCTGGGCTGGACAGCAGCAGGCTGCTTTTGCTGACAGTGCGGACACTGCTGCGACTAGGCCCACGGCTGATTTCCACCACATCGATTGAGGGTGGCAAGACGGCATTGGGAATGATTTTGGACATGTAAGCAGCCTGGGGTGACATGGACATGACAGGGCTGGGTAGCTCCTGCTGAAGGCTGGAGGCAGTGGTCAACCAGGGAACGGCCAAAGACCGAGGTCTCTGATCATCTTCCAAGGGAGAACCCAGGCGGTGCAGCAGGGCCAGGTCGTCTCTATGACCAGCATGGGTAGCACCAAGCTGCTTGACATTTTCTTTGTTGAGAGGCTGGATAATGCTGATGCCCCGGACATTAGCACTGGTTCCTTCTTCTGAATCTGATGCCATCTGTTGTCTATCTGTAGTTTGGCTGTAATCAGTCTCGCCATTAAAAAGCTGTTCCTCATCTAACTTTGGCTTCAGTGTCCAGTCAACTCTGTCCAGACCTAATTGGAAACAAAATTGCAGCCTTTCAGAATCAAGATGGCTATTCATGCACTGATTTTCTTTCTTTAAGTCTGCAACATAACCTCCTATGATAGTGTGACAGTTCATTGTAGTTCATA
Source organism: Cichlasoma orientale (assembly GCA_034780415.1). Lineage (NCBI taxonomy): Eukaryota > Metazoa > Chordata > Actinopteri > Cichliformes > Cichlidae > Cichlasoma > Cichlasoma orientale. Next base: position 25,249 of record JAVDPK010024061.1, read on the forward strand.
TAGTTCAAAGAGTAGCATACCCAGCTCCCTCTGAACGTGATGTGGGATACCCACAACAGTCTTCCTGTGTCGTCTTCTGCCCTTGGTCTTTTCCGACTTTTTCCCAGAGTTCAAAGGTCTGAATGTTGAACCTGCACAGAAGAAACATGGTCAATCTGCAACACTGATAAAATGAGCAACACAAAATCCATGCATTTGTAATCAATTAAGTAATTCAACATTTCAGCTACATGCCATCAATTAAGTGCTTTATGCAAGCATATCACCACGTGCTGCGTAATGACAAAGGGTGGATATAAATAGTGTTTTTGCTTATGGTTAACTTACCTTGCCTGGTGAGTCCAGAGCGAGAGGATCTTGTGGACACCGATGATTGCACAGAGGCAACAGATGATGTGTCAGGAATCGTGCTGTCTGTCATAAACCCTGCACTTTCCCCGTCTGTTTGGACCGTCATCATCGACTGGCAAAAGGAGAAGCATAAGTTATATTAACAGAGATTTTTTTTTTTTTAAATTGTGGTATAAATGTTTGCAATTAAAACACAAGACAGAAAAAATAAAGGGCAAAGAAGTTGAGACTTGTGAAGGCAACACAGGAGATGCATGTAATGGGTCACTTACAATTGTGCTTTCACTATCTTGGTACTCCACTCCATTATTGGTTTCTGCAAAAACAATAACATTTACAGATTCGCAATGGTCATTTTTAATTATGGAAAGTCATAAGACCTGTGGAACAGTTCTAATGCAGTGCATACATGTACTGCCTGTATCACTAGTTGGTTTTATACCTTCCTCCTGCATCATCTTCAATCCTTCCAGCGCCTCAGTGTGAAGGTCCTCCAGATACTTGGGTCTGCTGGTCTCGATGAACACATTCTCCTGGAGCAATGGGGGTGGTGGGGTCTTGTCATCGCCATCTAGCTTTAGGCCAGCTTGAAGAGAAAAAAAGAGGTGGGCAGAGGGGATCAGCCAGGATCAACTCAAAGCTCTGTTACTGTTACAGTAGAAGAGGGGGCCATATGGACAGCAGGATAGCATTCAGGTGACTGTCAGGTACATTTAAGCACAGGAACAGTAAATATGCTTGAGGGTTAATACATGAGTGTGCAAATTAAATAGGCTGAACTCCAGTTCCTCTTGTGCAGGATTAGACACGGTGATCCTAAAGAAGGGCTTATCATATCAAAAATCTGCCTGCAGCAACATATGCCTAGTTTTTTGTCCCAAAGTATCATTTAAAGAGACAGTGAGAAGGATAGTAATTAAACTGCTATGACATCTCAAACAATAGAAGCAATGCAAAACACAAATTCAAGTTAATGAGGTTTTACTAAGAAAGTGCAAAACTATATTCTCTTCATGACTCCAATATGAATAAAAAACTACACATAATTAAACATAATGCACCATCGCTTTCCATCCACTTGGCATGTGATACAATACCTGCCGTGCCCTCATGTCTGGGACTGTTGGACTATCAGCCTTCCAAGAAAGTTTTATGTAACAGTGACAGCTGCTCCACATTTAGCTACCTCTACTCTCAGCACTCTCACTTTAAGACCATGCTGGAATTAACCATGTGCTTAACTGTCAAAGCTAATTTCTACCTTCATCTTCCATAAAAGCATCACATATGCTCTGGTGTAGAAAATCCCAATATGCAAACCTGGAATTCTGGGTCTTTTTTCATTAGTAGCTACTGTAGGACAAATAATCACAGCATTTTATATATCAGCAAAGTAAATATTATCACACGACTGTAGTTTTTATGGTTTCTAATGACCACACTTTAATTTCTTTATTGCCTGTCATAATCAAGACAGTTGATCCAGCCTACCGTGATCATTTATAATATCAGTAAAGACAGTCTGAACAGGAGCAGTTAGCTGGATCTTAAACTGATAGGATCAAACAGTGACATGTGCTCGTATGCTGCTCTCACTCACCCCTTCGCTTGGAAACTGTTGGAAAGCAGTGAAAATTAGTATTGGAGTTATTAGACAAAAGCACCACCATGGTCTTTCTTATGCCTTGAAACCTGAACAGGTCTACCAAAAGTATGCCCAAGTTATGTTAAAGAAAAAGGCAAAAAAAACAAACTTCGATCCAAAGATGCAGACCATCCATTCAAAAAGACATAAATCCTGGAACGATAAAGACGGTATGACTATCGTGCCTGTTGTTGTCAGTTCAGGCCCCAGCCAAGTGGAGAATGTCTTTACAGTCAATAGACAACCAGAGCTCAGACACTAATCCTCAGCAGCCTAATTCCTGCCTCTCTTCCACTATGTCACCCCCCCTTCAGCATCCCACTGTTGTGCCCCATCTGCAGACTAGCTCACCCAGGATTGGTCAGTCAGGATGCAGAAATCAAGCATGTAAACATTAAAGCAAAGAGAGAGCTGTTGTCAGGGATTTGAGAGGAAAAAAAAGGCATCGGGGTGCCTCCAGTAAACAACACACCTCTTTGTTAAAATATACACTTTTCATTACAGTACTCTAATAACATGGTCAATTTCTGTACTCCCTCTGACTTCATTAAGATATACAGTATAAAGTATACTTTTAGCTGCTCCCTTATTCACAAGGAATAACCACAGCAGGTAACTTTGCATGTTTTAATTTGGCAGATTTTATTGACTTTTTTTATTTCCGGACGCCCTTCCTGACACAACCCCAAAGGCATTTGTATCTCCTCCCGGAATCAAACTGCGGATATTCTGCTTGTGTAAACCACTACATTAAATTTTATATATATATAAAAGTTCATTATTTTGCCACAAGGGGGTGTAATTGAAATAAAGTACTCCTAAAACAAGATTAAAACCATGTTTAGAACAGGCCTGCAGCTCCACAGCACATGGTCACCCATGTGAAAAATGTTCCCCATTGTTTCCAGAAACACTACAATAAATTTGTTACTATGCAGCCTGAATACAGAGAATGACACAAGCCTTCCTTAGTTAACTGTTAAGTGCTTCTATCTGGAGAGGCACCAAGCGTTTCAAAAGAGTTGTTACAGCATCACATTTCTGTTGACAAGACTATTTTGTCTTTAATCTTTCCAATTTTTTTTTATCTACTTTTTCATTTATCACTTCCTGGTGTGCTGAGCAGACATGACGGGGAGCGCATGACATCTGAGCAAATGGAAAATGCTCCCATGGTCGGGGGATCCCAGGGAGTGAGAATAGAGACGGATTGCGTGGAACCAGCACATATGAACGAGTAAAAACATCACTGGTTTAACAGAACTGGCTGCTGAAGACAATGCAAAGCTGATGCACATGTGTGAAGTAAAGTCAGCCTCGGATAACGCTTATCTTTTTACCATGGTTGGACATAAGTGCACGGTAATAATGTGCTCATATTATCACTGGTTTGGCAGTCACTTTGTAACCGAGCCGGCATTAATCACCGGCATATTAAAAGACACCATCTGTCACTGCTGGATTGCGCAGACGTTGGACGTATTAATGGGCTGATAGTGGTGGTGATTACGTATAAACCCCCTAAACTGATGTTTACATCTCAGATTTGGATAAACAAACTAAATCAAACGGATGCAATGCTACATGACTCTTTAATTCAAGTTTGAGTCTTTAGCCTGCAGTGAGAAGGAGTGGGGGGGGGGGGGAAGGAATCAGCTCAAGGGGGGAATTAAATGATTATGACATGTAAATAAGAGTAGATTTAAAGTGGAACATTTTAAATAAGAAAGCATCTGTTGGCAAATGTGTTTTGGTAAACAGTAAACAGAGAGAGAAGGGTTCAGGAAATATGTTGTGTCATCATATAACTCGAAACAAATTACAACCAGATTGGCTACACTACGTTCGATTTTTTTTTTTATTATTCTTAAAATATCCTCAGGACCTCTCTGTCTTTTTTTTTTTTTTTTAAACCAATAAACCAGAACTTTACAGCTGTCAGTGAACAGGTATTTGCCTGACTGGAAGTCTGGAAAAGAGAGAAACTTTGCTGTGGGGCTGAATGTTAGATCCTTCAGGGACATTTTTCACTCTTCATACTACTTTCTATTCTTCATCTGATCTGGTCTGAAGAGTCTTGTGACTTGAAAAAGTCTCCAAAATTTCTAAAACCTGAACAGAGGCCAGGAGAGGTGCCGGAGTCCAGTTCCCTCTTAGATTATTGGAATTGCAGGAAGGCTGCATTGTAGCAAGTGCTCGTATGCTGCTCTCAAACATTTTGCCAACCCAAGCTTTAATTTTCCAGCAAGACTTTTCATGTTCAGTGATGTTGCCTTCAGTAACAGTTTTAACCATCATTGTCTGACTTACTACAGGAGAGAGCCATGAGTCCTAAATTCCTAAAATGTTAGGCCTATTATGCTATCCGTATGTCTTCCAGGTGCCCATCCCAGCTGCCACAGAGAGAGGGGCACACCCTAGACAGTTCGCCAGTGTGTTGCAGGGCTGACACAGAGATAGACAATCATTCATGCTCGCATTCACATCCATGACCAGTTAGGAAGCATGCACGTCTTTGGAGTGTGGTAGGAAGCCAGAGCGCCTGGTGAGACTCCACACAAAAAGGCCCCAGCCGGTCAGTGGAATCAAACCCAAGACCGTGAGTGTGAAGCAACATGGCTAACCACCACACCCTATTATGCTTTATTTTAGTTTATGTCATGTTTTATATATATATATATATATATATATATATATATATATATAAATAAAAAA
>JAVDPK010024071.1:0-10926 GCA_034780415.1 Cichlasoma orientale
TCTACTTTATGTAGACCACAAGTGAATGATTTATAGATGAAAAGGAAGGATTTAAAAGCATGATACGTCTCCTTTAACAGGAACTACAAATGATTACCTTCCAACAATATATTCTGCGTGTGTAAATTTAGCTATATATTCCACATCATATCTGACGCTGAAAAGATCTTACCTTTTGAAGATGCCCAAGTGCAGTATGTGTATAACAGAGAGGTAACATCGCCTGTCATCGCCATCATCATAGTACCATTTCACACTTAGCAGCTGAACTGCTGTCCCCGGTAGAAAGAGGCCAAGTGTGAGGCCTGCCCACTGTGTCTCCTCATTCCAAAGGTAAAACCCTATACAGTAGATCACTAACACATTCACACAGAGAGATGCAGAACAGACAAAAAGATGTACACTGGTATGAGTATTTTGTGATTCCATATCAAATAATGTCTGGTTTGTCACAGTTGTGCAGGTTTTAAAGGAAACGCAGCTCACTAAACCCAGCACCAGTGAGGATACAATGACAGCTGCAGAGGCCAGCAGAGTCCTTGAGAAATCAAGAGTACGTGCATCTTCTGTAAGTGAATTTAGTTCTACGAGAAACCTGTTTTAATGGGATGGTGCAAGCTCTAAATGAAAACACCAGTCATTCTACTCAAGGCTTTAAAATAGCCATCAGTTGTTTCTTAGCTTCACTGGTACAGCTTTATCAATGCACCACTCTACTGATAATCTAAACAGCCATTTGTTTATGCATCATTTATTTATTTATGACAGTCCGAATAAATTGTGAAGCCCAGGTGGCAGCGCAGTATTTATATCTTTTGGTAATAGTACACTTGCTGAAGACAAAGTCACACTTTGTACACATCCAGGCATCCTTCTGGTGTCCTGACCTTGCCCCATTGATCTGCACAGTCAGGAGATCATAACACTGCTGCACCTCGTTTTCAATACAGACCCTGGATATGCAAAATATTACTTAGAAAGAAATAACAGCAACAAGAATGAAATGTTCTATTATGTTAATCATATGTTTGGGGGATGATGTGGTGGGGTTGTAATCTAAAAGTTATGCATTATTCCAATAGGGATCAAGGATAGCAATTTAGTAACAGTTCATTAAAGTCAGTGGTTAAATTTAATAATTAATCGGCGGTGTTATTCTATTAAATGATCACAAGAGCTCTCGGGGCCCCAGTTTGGCCAACCAAGCTGGGCTAACCAATGCCGATATTGCATATATAATTCAGCTAGGTTTTCCCGTTCAGTAGTAACGATGGTGCCATAGCGTCAACGAAATTTCTAACATAAAGTACGGCCGCAGCCGAGACAGCTCCAGCACCTAGCATCATTTTCAATTTATTACAGCACAAGAAAAATAACCCAAGTACATTCAACACCTCTTTTCCACAGGGTTGAGTTTCAACATGTACAGCAAGCAAGCTAGCAGCACGCTAGCGCTTGAAATTCCATGCCCACTTACGAGCGCTCCGTTCGGCCACAATAACCAGCGCCGACGCGGCGAGCAGGACCGCCTGGCACCACGCTATCCAGCACCCGCTCCGCCGCGCGACCGACGGCATCCTGCGGGCAACCGCTCCTGCGGCGTTTATCATGATGCGGATAGGTAGGAAAGAGGACACACCAGTGACATTAACCTGGGCATCTTTCCCCCCCTGGGTACATGCGCTCTCCTCCTCCTCCTCCTCCTCTTCTTCTTCTTCTCCCGCTGCCTGCCCCCTGTCAAAATATCTGACGTCACTGCACGGTTTAAAGGTGCATCCGTTTACCGACCGTCTCGCTCCACCGTGGAAACCTGTTCTGCATCATGGTCTATTCCTTTAAATCTTTTGCGACGGCGGGGCTGTATGTTATTTACACTAGTGATAGACGAAATACGGAGAGGTCGCAGGTCACGGCGAGCACATTACAGCTGTCGAGCTCACGCTTTTTTTCTGCTATGCCCCACTTCAGAACCACGAACAAAGCTCATCCCCAACATCCCACCAGTGGACATCTCTGCGCACTTTGTAATCTGGTTTCAAGGAGCCAGTAGCACAAAAGCTCCCTTCTATCTTATGAGTGTACACTCTATTTAGATAGCTCCTCTTTAGGCTCCTCTGAATGCTTTTGTCTCCCTGGGAAGAATTCCCAGCTCTTATACAGACTTATGTAACAGAAGAGTACAATTACTTTTCATGAGCAGGACTTTGTATTTTGTTATAATGTTACTTGTTGACTCTGAGTTGCTTTTTTAAAATTTATGTGCATTCATGTAATATTTGTTTTTATAATTTTTGTAATTTTGTAGTGGTCAGGTCTCCCTTGAAAAAAAAAAGAGATTTTAATTTAAAGGGGCTTCCTGGTTAAATCAAGTTTAAATAAATAAAAAAGAATAAAATCATTTTTAAAAACGGGGGAAATTTATTTTTAATCAAATGAACTTAGTTTCATCCTATGGTTCCCCCTGATACTTCATGTCCCACCTGCAGTGGTTCTATGCCCCACACTTTGAGGACCACTTGTTTGACCACAACTTCTTTAATTAACTTTCTTAAATGGAGGAAAAGCTCCAGAGCAGTTTTCAGGAGCCCCATTATTCATCATCACTAACCCAAATTGACATTTTTTGAACCTTTTCCTAGACTATGCAGTTTTAGCTTGTGGTGAGAGGACCATAAAAGGATACTGCGCAGAAAGCCAGCAACAACGCATTAAGATACTTATAATATAGAGAAATTGTTCCAGTTTTATTCTTGAGCTTGTGCTAAGAATGAGGGTTAGTCAGTTAGATAAAAATAGTCAGTTTTCAACATCAGTTTTGTTCTATGTTTGCATTTTACTTTATTTATATGTCTCGCTAAACTGTGGAGTCGGATGTCGTGGGTGAAATGTCTAACAAATGCCTAATACCAAAACTAAAATTTGGATAGACGTCTGCAAAATTAGCCACATGATATTGATCGTGAAGATAATTTTGTTCAGTGGTGCTTTTTTCTTTTGGTTGTTTTTTTTTTTTTTTTTCCATGGTGATGGGTTGGTACTTACTGGCTGTGAGTATCCCAAGACTCATAACAGGATGTTTATCTATATCAGCACTGTACACTCACACAAAAGACAAGTTGAGGTTTCTCTGTGTTGTCATTTCAGTGCTTAACCCACTTACAATACAAAGTCATACTTGTACAGTAATTGTCACTTGAATCAAGACATAATTACGCATACATATACAAACAGAAACATTCAGTCTCACACTAAAACCACATGTAAAGGCAAACCTTTTTTTAATGCATAATCACATGTGTAGTTTTTCCATCGAGATGTTCCAGAGATATAAAAAAACAAAATATCACAAATTTGTGTTTTTAGACATTTTAGATTAAAAGTAACTGAATAAATTAACAAAGATCTATACATTTAATTTAAAAAAAGTCATTTTTTCCCAGGCCAGGCTGGTTAAGTCTTGATTTTTCACATGTTGCAGTCTATGTAGAGTATAGGTTAAGCAATCCATGATTGAGATAAGGCTTTGCTTCAAATAGGGCAGTAACAGACAGCTGCTGAGTTGACCTGTAAGGATTATATGGATGGATTAGCAGAGCTGTCTTAGGGCTCTGATATGCAGCTTGACTCCAGCTTGATGCTGGCTGGATACAGAGGTGCAGAACTGCTGTGATGTAGCTGAACACCAGAGTGTTCTTTTACTAATTTGTAGATGCTCCTCTCAGATTCCCCTCCGTCAGCATCCCGGTAGCCTGACACACGAGTCTCTATCTTCTGTATTAGGTCGGTAACATTCCCCTTCTCCATCTCAGCCTCTGCAGCCATGGTTTCAAGCTGCTCTGCTGCCTCACTCATGTCAAACTTCTCAATCTCAGAGTTGACTCGAAGTAGCTCCTCTGACGAGTATCTGTGTGAGGCTGAGGGTAAGAGAGGGCAGAAGCCTTGAAGGTGCACCTGGAGGCTGCAGTAGTGGAGATAGGCACAGGGGCAGTGAGGACAGCGGTGTGGCCGCTCCCCAGTGTGCAGGCGCTTGTGGAGCTTGAGGTGGATAAACTGAGTAAAGCGGGCTGGGCAGAGCTTGCAGTGGTAAGGCCTCTCACCTGAGTGTAGCCGCTGGTGGGTCTTCAAATTACTAGTGCTGCTGAATCGCTTGTGGCACACCTGTGTTAAAACACAGCAGAGGAGAGTATGTGTATGAATCTTTATTTTGCTCTGAGTCACAACTACTTCATATTTTTATATTTTGTTGCTAGGGTACAAACATTTAGTCCACCTACATATTTACTATGAGCGTGGTATAAGCCAGTTCTCCAGTGCTTTCCAACAATTTCTAACAGCTGTGGCCTTACCTTGCATTCATGGGGCTTTTCTCCTGTGTGAACCAGGTAGTGTTTCTGCAGGTGTGCAAGCTGAGTGAAGTTCTTATTGCAGGTCTGACACCTGAAGGGACGCTCCCCGCTGTGAACTCGCAGATGAACCTGAGGACATCATGTCGGAGATATGGATTTCTGTTAGATCAGGTGACTGTTAACTGGTAATAACTGGTTAATTTAGTTATACTGTACTCCGGTCGCTGTATTTAGCTGGTGGTTGGCACTTTCTTTCACACTACTTTAATGTGATGAAGACAAACTTACCTTAAGGTTAGACAGCTGTCCAAAGATCTTTCCGCAGATGTTGCATTCATATCGGATCTTTCCATTCTGCCTCATGAGAGGGTAGGACAGGGTCTTGTAGCCAATTATCTGCCCACTTCGCTTGGGCTTCTTTAGGTCCATTGCATCCTCAGCATCGCTTTGAGTGGCGGAGGTAAGTTTGGAAGGGAGGCAGTTTGAGGAGGCTGCCATGCCCTCTTGTGGGGAACATCCTCCGGGTGCAAGAGAGGGCAGTGCGCCGCAGATTTTAGTGACCCTGGATGAGGCGGTGGATGTGGCAGGAATAGTGAGACCTGTGTGAACACTGCTGGGAGGGGAGTGTTTGAAATCTCTGAGGTCCTTTGCGGGGATGCTGAGGTAGGCTGTCTTATTGGATATGAGGTCTTTGTTGTCTTTGTGCTCAGGGAGCGGTGAAAGAAAGCGGTCTGGTTTGGAATTAAGTGTCAAATCTTTGCAACCACTCGTCAAAGGCGATTGGAAACGTGCATAGCTGTCAAAAGGCAATAAATGGGATGAGAAGGCCAAGTGAGGTTTCAGTCGATCACTGTAGAATGGATACGAATGAGGTAGAAGGCCAAGTGAGTAGTGAGGCAGTAGATAGGGGCCATGTGCAAGAGCAGGATTAGCAATATCAGGCATAGAGGGATCTTGGTAAGGTTTTGCTACAGAAGGGCCTTGACTGTGCTCAAAGGTAAAGTGCAGACTAGAAGGGACAGGAGTACTTAGTGCTGGCCTTTTGGCAGCTGGAGGGCTACAGGATGGCAGAGGTGGTAGAAATGCATATCTATTGCCATGCATAGATTCAGAAATGGGGTGAACTGGGTAGACAACACTGGGACACAAAGGAAAATCTGCAGAGACATTTGTCGGAGACAAAAAACTGTCCAGACGCCTGACGCAGGTAGACGGGGATTTGGAGGGCTCGTCTCGTAGGATTTCAGAAACGGTATGTCCTCGTTTCCTCGTCGTCTTCTTAGATGGGTCCTGTTCTGTGAGACAGAAAAACAATGGAGAAATATCATCGCAGGGCTGGCTGTGGCTCAGGAGGTAGAGCAGGTCATCTACTAATCAGAAGGTTGGTGGTTTGATTCCTGGCTGCTCCAGTCTGCATGCCAAAGTATCCTAGTGTAGAAAAGCGCTATATAAGAACTAGTCTATTTACCATTCACAGACAGGGGGCTCATTTTTAAACACACAGTCAGTTTAACATTATCACCATTCAGTTGACTGACACGTGCACGCATGTGCGTGTGTGTGTTTCATTTTTTTTAATCGCCATGCGTGTCTGCTTTCAAAAACACCTACTCTAGCCCAGCTGTTCACTTTGAACATTGGGAGACGCGTGTTTTTATCGGATGCGACTGAATGTCCCCCCGAACCTTGCACTCTGTGAGAGTGAATACCAGAAATTAAACAGTGAGGATCTGATTGTGATACAGATAGTGTGAAGGGCAAGCGTCAGTGGATACAGTATGCTATTTGCATTAAAGGGCTGAGCAGTTGAAAGTGTATTTTCTGTCACAGGCAGGACAGGATACGCAGGGTACAGGAGACAAGAAACTACTTTTCATTTTGAAGCGACAGTTGAACTGTAGGTCATACCCAGACATGTTATTTTAAAAGGTGGTGCAGAAAAAATATATATATTCACAACACAGTATCAGCTAACCTCTGAATATTACATTCTGAGCACAGACAAAGGTTAAAACATCTGGATCAAAATCTATACTTCATCTGAGTAAATTCTCCCACTTCATACCTAGCAAGGAGACACTGCTTTGCTGACTTACTTCAGCATAAACAAAGGACTTGAACTGACAACAGAGGAAACCCAAATACACGAGTGTGCATGTACATTTCACCTACTTTTAGACACAATTAACCCACAACCCGCACAACAGCACAATTCTTATCTTTTGTTCACTCCCGTGTTACCCTGCCCCCACTCCAGAGAGGCCAACGCAAACAAACAGCCAACACTGAGTGAGATTTCAATCTGTCAGCACTGGTCACCTTGTCAGGAAGTTCAAGTAGTCAGTAGAGCACTTCCTACCTTGCTTCCTCCTTAAGAGCCGAGTAAATAAAGGGAGGTGTGCCAGAATGGCGTCAGCACCTCCAGCTGCCTTTTTCTGAGTGACTGTGCGTGTGTAAATTAATATTTTGGTGCGTGCATGTGGTCTTTCTGCTAACATGTGTGCGCTCTTACTGTTTGTGAATGAAGGCCAAATGCCGTCTGCATGAATGAGCAGCCGGCAGCGCTCTATGTGGGAGTTTAAAAGGGAAACTGAAACATTGCTTAAAATCCTGAAACTGGTCTCATCTTACGTCGGTACTGTTGCTGCACCTGGAGACAACTCTTCTCTGCTTTCAAGACTCCGCTCTCCTCCTTTGTGTTCTGCATCAACAAAGGAGCTATGGGTGTGACTGAGTAAGTTCTTAAACACCTACACAAAGAGAGTGTCATTCGGCTGGCGCTTTGACTGGGAGCCTTACTTAACAATGACAGCAGACATGAGATATGTCTCCAAGCGTGGGCATGGTGATAGTTTCTGTTGACTTCAGCAGCACTCAGTCCTTACACATTCCTAAATTGACAGTGCACACACACACACACACACACACACACACACACACACACACACACGCACATACACACACACTTACCATTTTTATCAATAGCCAGCTGTCCCAGCGGAGGGTAGTTACAGCGCTGGGCAAATTCAGAGCAGTACCACACCAGAAGCTCCTGGCCTGGTTGAAGTCGTTTCGTGGTGTAGAAGAAGATGTCCAAGCCGCTCTGGCATGCCACCAGGTTCTGCTCCTGCACGGAACACGCTGGATTCACGTAACGCATCCAGTTGCTCCGCTCCTCATTCAAACCATCGAGAATGTGGTGTAAGCGCCCCTCTGAGAAGACCTGTAGTGCGGGAGAGCAAAGAGATTAGAAATAATTCGCCCAATGATTTGAAATGAACCTGAAACCATGAAGTCACAGTTTCCTCATGCCTTTATGGTAAATGCCGTAATTTCTTTCATGTTGGATAGGCGCTGCAAGCCTTTGTGGCACACAATATGAGTTACAAAAGCAACACTCAAAAAGAATTTCTCTGTATGACTTGATTGTAGTATTGGGTGTACTGTTTCACCCACTACCTGCTCTCACCTATAACATTTGTGGTGATGCTATTCACCTCCTCCCCCACTTCTGTACAGAAGTGTTCTTGATGCTTTGAAGGTGCACCGTTGCTTGAGTCACGGCCGTATTATTAACAAATCGTCTGGCTGTTGCAAGTTCTGTTTGGGGTTGCATGATGTCGAGGTTGCTGACTCTGTACTGTAGGATTACACAGGAGCATGTGTGCAATGGAAGATGCCCTGATGCTGCTGATTTGTAACATAAACAGTTCTCAGGCTTAAAGCCACTTCCTTGCTTAGTCAGTGTGAGAGTTTGTGAGTTTGGAGAAGTGCGGACATGTGTATGGTGTATTTACTGGCAGTGATACCACTACTGTGAGAAGCGTAGAGACAGGAGAACCGCTGCGTCACTGAAACCAAACAGCTGTGCGTGTTTGTGTGTGTGTGTGTGTGTGTGTGTGTGTGAGAGAGAGAGAGAGCGAGCGAGACCTCAGAACGAAGCAAATAGAATTGGCAAGCAAACTTACATATACGGTACATGCACTTTTGAAATCTGTCTAGTCAAATGGCATTTAAAGACACCAGACCATTGACAAACTGACTCATACTTTGACAGGATGTCAAGCGTTGACCACATTTGCTAACTTGTGCCACGACATAGCCAAAGCAGCATCTCCAGTCAGTCAGAGATACAGGATGTGAACAGTTCCGAAAGGTACATAGCTGAATTTAACGTTTAAGCTTGCAGAGTCTCACATGAGGTTCACTTACCCTCCAAAAGTACTTCCTGTCAGCATCTTTTGGCAGGGTTTCGTTGGTGTAGCTCTCTCCCACCAAAGGGCCGAAACGTGTCCCCTTAGGAATGAGCTCCTTAGTGATCACTCCGAGCACCTGTCGAACAAGGCGAGCACATAACTGTCAAACAGTAGGCCGGTTTACAAAATTGAAGGCCTGAGCAAGCAACCAGATGAACTCTTAGCTTGAGAAACATAATAAGAGGGATGAGATTCATGGGAATATGGCCCTCATTATACGATCTTGGTGATTCACCAGAAGATGCGGGTCAATTCCCTGAATTTTTATCCCCTGGGAACGCTTAAGTGGAGAAAAGGAAATAGGCAAATAAGCAGGTCGCTCTTATTATTAATATTATTGTTATTATTAATATTATACACTGGCTGTCACAGCAAACCAAACAGAGAGAATTTTCCAAGGCTGTGACTCCATTTGTTCTTTCTTTCACATGCTGAATGTTTCATAAGCCGATCGATCAAGTTATCTTCAGTTACTCTCCCATATTAAAATTTCACTACTACTCTTGTTCTGCTACTACCAGGTGTGAAACTCACCCCTCTGTCTCGATCCTCCAGGGTGGGGAGGAGTGGATAAGGTGTCACGGTCACACCCCAACCAGCACCTTGAGGTCCACGTTCAAAAAGCAAAAGCCCTAAAGCAATGGCAGTGTATTCTCTCTTTCATCTTCACACTACGTAGTGTATGTATCTGGACCAACCACTATAGACTAAAGCTTAGAGTTTATCTTTAGTTTATAAAGATAGTTTTGTCCTTGTGTTCAATGGCTTTGCCTAAAGGCTTCGTTTGACTTGCCCTTGCGTCACAGATCACTGTAATGTATCCCTCTCCTTAGCATCAACCAGACTCCAAACATTTCTTATTGGAAGGGCAAATTAGTAATGCTGATATTTTACTGCAGACACCGGGGCTACCTCCTCTGATCTCCCTTCACTACCTTCCTTTGCAGACTTTTGTGATAGGAAACCTACTGTTTCCGTTTCATGACTAGCTCTTTGTACATAACCTTTTATCATGTATTTACCACAAAATATTATTGTCAGGAACTTGTCTACTCAGTTATATATAAATTATTTCCATCTTAAATGTCACACACTTCACCTGGAAGAACATTTATGGTGTTATTTATATTATGGGCTTTGCCTAATGGTGTAATTTTCTGCTGGAACAAAGGGATGGGAATCTAAGATAACTACTAATCATAGGGCCCTCAGGCTGAGTTCCCAGGGGCTTGGCTATTGTGTCTCTGTTTGCTTCAACATACACATAGCAGGGAGGAAAAGCTCAAATTAGACAACAATATGTCAAGTACTTCCCGCTAGAGGATAGATGAGAGGATGGAAGGATGTTGGAGTGACGCAAAGAATCGTCATTTACTAAAAACATTCGCAACCACCAAAAATCGCACGCTTGCTTTGATATATTTGGATTGGGATTATTTGTCTTCATAAATGTCTCGCCTTGTTTTTAAAAGAACAAACACGCGAGGCCTCGTGTACGCACCTCTGCTGAATTCTTGCAGCGTTTCAGGGCCAGGTTTCTGGGCAAGGATCTCTCAGCTCGTGTCTTGCCGTTGTTTTTGGACTCGTCCTCCAGAGGTTGGTCCTTCACGATGTAAGTGCAGTTCTCCTCAAAGTCTGCCTCACTCCATGATGTCATGTCAACATCCTGTTTTCCGGGCATCGCTGCAGTGACTTCCACAGTTTGAGATGACTTCTCTGAGGTTAACATGACTGAGGTACATGAAGAGAAGGTGGCCTACAGAAAATATAGTAAGGAAAAAATGCTGTGAAATTTATTAGTAAAAACTACTCTGGCTGTGGGGATGAAGATACATCATGCTTTGACAATTTTCTTTTATGCCAGAATTTAAAGGAAAAAAAAAAACAGCAGTCAAAGAATCAAAGAAAGTCAAGCTTTAAATTCAGCTAAAAGTAGATCCCAGAGTGTGACGTGTGACACAGAGAGGGGGCAGAGGGATGTTTGTGATATTGTGAGGATAGAGAAACCAACTTTCCCATCAACTGCCTACACCGGACAAACAAACTTCAAAGTGGAACCTTCAAGTTTGCTGTCCCATCGGGCCCCCCCTGTCCTTTACATCCTGTGACTCAGAATACAACCCCGGGGCTATAACGGAGGTTCCTGTGCACGTCAGCCCCGAAGCAGGATCACTTTCACAAGGAAACCCGCACTACCAGGGAATCAACCAGACTTCCTCTCAACTGACTGGGACTTGGCCGTCAACCAGGTCTAAACTCTCTATAGTGACTATTTACTCTATTGAAAAGCCACTGAGGGGGGGGGGGGGGGGGGCGGTGGGTAT
>JAVDPK010024071.1:10936-29956 GCA_034780415.1 Cichlasoma orientale
GGCGATAGTGAGCGATGTCTGATTTGTCCACAATCAAATCAGATTTTGAGACCTGTCCACAAAAAAGCCATGATATGAAGACATGTAAAATTAAGAACTGACCAGAAGCATTATGCCTCCCCTTTGACTGGCAGCCTCTGAAGTTGCTCCCCTCCTTAAGTACTGCTTTTAATAGTTGAAACAAAGCAAAGAAGTGCAGCTACTCTCTGTTTCCTTTTCTTTCTTTCTGTTCCTTACTTTCACTCTCTCCCTTCTCACAGAAATTGCGACCGTCCGGTAGCTGAACCCTGACAGAGGCACGGCTCCATGACTGAAATAAAGAGTGAAAAAGCGGATGGCAGACTCGTGATTAAAAGACAATGCTCAGATGTGTTGTCAGAGAACTTTTTCCTTTGTAGACTCATCAGTTTGCTTCTGAGATAGTGGTAGATAAGCTCGGTTCTTGCTAATATATGGTAAACACTCATGTGACTTATGTTCCCTACTGACGAAAGATAAAAGTCAACTCAGAACGTCAAACTGAGGGAATGATCGCGAGGCATAAAATTCCCAAATTCTGCACATTTACGTATGAATAAATCGAATAGAAAGGCCGCCATTCATATTTTTGGTGTTTTAAACAGTTGTGACAATCAGAAGTAGCAGAAACTGCTCTCTGCCGCATATCCACAACAGCTGCACATATGCTGCAATAACAGAAGAATGTCAACATATTCTCAAATGCAAATAAAAGCACAAAGGGATGAGATTTATATATAAAACGTTACACCCTATTTTTTTCTCTGAAGTGTCACCGCAGCTGACTCGGAATGACTGTCACAAATGTGACAGCTCACTCCGAAACCATTGAACCAAGTGACACAGCAGAAAATATATTCTGAAAAATCAAGACATGAGTCAGGAGCGCACAGCTGTGGCTCAGGGGCGACGTGTAACAGGTTAACTAGAAAGCGCACACTTTGCTTTAGTTTGAGATTGAGCTTCACGGGAGGGTGTCACAATGCAAGGAAGAAAAGTCAAGCCAAACATGCCGAACACGCTGTAATATTTAGCACAATCTCCATCATGTGGTAAAATGAAGAAGATGATCTGAGACAGATGTTGCATACTTACTGTAAAGCCTTGGAAGGAGCCACACATAGGGCAGGCTGTCTGCGCCCCTCTTGAGCTTGAGTGTCTATAAGCAACCAGTGGCTGTTCTCTGTCTCTTCCTCTATCTCTCTATCTCTCTCTCTCGCTCTCTCTCTCTCTCAGCAGACCTCAGTATACTTATGTGTGACTGACTGCGCAGCTGAACACTTAATATGTGAGTCTTGTTTCTTGCATGGGAGGAGGGAAGGTGTGTGTGTTTGACAGTGAGAGAGAGAGAGAGAGAGAGAGAGAGAGAGAGATACACTCCCTTTTCCTCTCATGCTCCCTCCCCCTCTCTCCCCTTTGCCCCATGACTCCTCCTTGGAGTGTGTTTGTGTGTGCGTGCGTGCGTGTTTGCGTGTGTGTCACTCTCTTGCCCTGAGGCGCAAGGCTTTCTCCAGGGAGGTGCGCTGGCTGTCACACAGCTATGTCCGGATCAAACGAATGCATCTTCATTTTCTGTCTGCCGTGGACGGGAAGATGGCATACCTGTGTTGTGTTTGGAGGGAGAAATTAGAGGAAATTAGATCACTTTTTTTTTGTTTGTTTGTTTTTGTAAATTTTAAGCTTAAAGTAAGTCCATTTAGCTGAAGTCACTGTACTCATTTAATGCAGCACAGGATATCTTACAGGAATAATGCCGCACATGAGCAACAAGAAGGTCCCAGAAATAACAACCCATAACACTTAATCTTCTGTAATAGTCTTTGAAGCAAAGTAATTATCACAGTCATTTCTATCATGTTCTGTAACAAAATTAGATCATCAGTTAAACACACACACACACACACACACACACACACGTCTTTTAAGTTACATGCAGCAAGGTGACACTTATTGCATACAAAGAAATTTAATATCCAAACCAGCACATTTGTAGTGATGCTCGACGAGCTTTAGAGATACAAACCCACGAGATTAATCAAAATTCTTGTTAAACAGCTGGTTTATATTGTGCATGTATACCTTATTTGAAATTAAAATCTAATAAAAATCCAAGGTGCAACGTGAAGCCGTGTTATACCTTACAAATCTTTATAAGCCAAGATAAGAACAAGCAAATGAATGGAAAACTCTTAAGGGTGTGTTCTGGTGCATGTGAACTTGTGTCCAGCTTCTCTGCTGTCCTGCTCAGTGGGGTTGAGGTCCAGGATTTGTTGATGCCCGGGTGAGATTGAGATCTGGAGCCTTGTTTTCACCCCCCAGTCTCCTCCCCTCTTGCTCTTTTCTCCAAAAGCAACATTTGACTTGGCAGGATTCCAGCCAGCTTAGGAA
The DNA here is from genome assembly GCA_034780415.1 of Cichlasoma orientale. Lineage (NCBI taxonomy): Eukaryota > Metazoa > Chordata > Actinopteri > Cichliformes > Cichlidae > Cichlasoma > Cichlasoma orientale. The sequence goes on from JAVDPK010024071.1 coordinate 13,343, forward strand.
TTGTTAGAATTTTCTTTCTTGTCACCCACGCGCTCGACACGCGCCACACTGTGAACAACCGTGTTGTACACCTATGTGAGAGCTTAATTCCACATGCCGCATTAAACATCTACACTGGCCGCATTCACTTTCTTCAGTTTAGGGAAGTTCACAATGCACGGGCATGTGTCAAGTGGATTCTGGCACTTGTAGGCTCTTCTTTGTTTTTGTGGTGTTTTGTCCTTTTCATACTTCCTGCCCACTCACCACACCTGACCAAGCTACTAATTAGGACTGCTGACATGAGCCACCATGTAATTTAAAATCCACTTCTGTCTCTCACTGTTTCATTCTCTTTCTTTGCCTTCAGTCATCTCATTCAACACCTTCTATTCAGCTCGCCGCTCCTCCGCCTCCTCCTCTTCCTCTCTAATGCCTCTTTATTTGGACCTTCTCTACGCTGTCTGTTACTCATAGATGTGTGAGTAATTCTCATAATGACAGCATGGACTTTAAGTCTGAGTTGTGTACAGGCCTCGGAGACAAGCTTGCACGTACGGGTGGATGTTTTGGAGTGTGGGTGTATATATACATGTGTAGCTACACTATTTTGCCAAAAGTGTTCACTCACCCAAATCATTGAGTTCAGGTGTTCCAATCACTTCCATGGCCACAGGTGTATAAAACCAAGCACCTCGGCATGAAGACTTCGCTCTCAGAAGCTCAGTGAATTCCAGTCAATTGCTACAGACCTCCAAACTTCATGTGGCCTTCAGATTAGCTCAGGAGAGCTTCCTGGAATGGGTTTCCATGGTTTGGCGGCTGCCAGGAGAACGGGACTGGTCTGATGTCATTAAGCCCAGTGTAAAGTTTGGTGGAGGGGGGGGATTAGGGTGTGGGGTTGTTTTTCAGGAGTTGGGCTCGGCCCCTTAGCTCCAGTGAAAGGAACCCCTAATGCTTCAGCATACCAAGACATTTTGGACAATTTCATGCTCCCAACATTGTGGGAACAGTTTGGGGATGGCCTCTTCCTGTTCCAACACGACTGCACACCAGTGCATAAAGCAAGGTCCATAAAGACATGGATGAGTGAGTTTGGTGTGGAAGAACTTGACTGGCGTCCTGGCCTCAACCTGATAGAATACCATCAGGATGACCATAAATACACTCCTAAACCTTTTGGAAAGCCTTCCCAGAAGAGTTGAAAGCTGTTACAGCTGCAAAGGATGGGCCAACATCATATTAAGCCCTATGAATTAAGAATGGGATATTACTCAAGTTCATATGTGTGTGAAGGCAGATGATGAATACTTTTGGCAATATGGTGTAGCTAGGAGTTAGTTTAGACTATCTGATGTTTGAGATGGCATTCTGGCAATCTAATGGACGAGGCAGTGGGCAGGAAGTGTAATGAAATGTAAGCTGCATATATGCACACTAAGAATAACGTGATAACTGACTGACTTTGACCAGTTTAGGATGCACTGCAGGAAGTGAAAGAAGACATGTCATGTACCCAAAGCAGAACCATGACTGTTTTGTCAAAGAACAGCCACCCCATACATTTACAGAATCACGGTAAATTCTAAGCAGACTCAGATTAAATGTGCCTTCAGACAGAAAGTGAAGCAAATTTTTGGCCTGCATCATTTGCATGAATTTGGTTTTGCCAAACTACAGCCAGCGAACCTTCTGACAAATAAAAAAATAAATAAATATCAATTTGCATATATGGGTTTTTAATTTTTGCTGTCTCTGGCATTTTTGTGCAATTTATTACTCGCAATGGCACTGCGCGTGTCTGATTGTATGAATCCGTTTTTTTACGGGGGAGGGGGTCACATTGATGATGTACATGTCTCAAAAACTGATGTATCTAATATGATACACTTGGCATTACTGGGTCAACCAAAATTGATCACAGCATCCACCCATTTGTTCAGGTTTTGAGTATTTTTCTCTTTAACCATAGACTTTAATTTCCAGTGGTGCTCACATGTAAAAATTAAAATGCTGTTTTATAAGTGCTTTGAAATTAGACATTAAGAGTAGTCAGCAGTTACATTTAATAAACAGCCATGCGGAAACCTGCTTTAATACAAGCTAAGAGTACCCCTGGGGAAGGGCTCCATAAATGGCATGGGTCGCTCTGTAATTTCGCTGCCCGCATCTGCACCCTGCCTTGGGTTATTTCTCGCAGGAGAACTAAAGGTGACCACTCCTTCCTTGTCACCTCCCCCAAGAATGAGGACAATGCGCTGTGGCAGTCGTGGCTAAAACTAAGCCTATTTTATAACCCATTACTGCTGAAGTGTTCGACAGAGCCTCCACCTCTGACTTTTTTTTTTTTTTAAAGTTTTATGGCTGACTCGAGGAGAAATATTTTGAATTTTATCACAGCTATCTTGTTGTCACAGTCGCCTACTCTGATCTGCCACCCTGCCATGCTGTGCTGTTATCAGCCTGTCAGCCATGTCAGCCTCCTCATCTATTTCATGTTACTTTAAGTGATTTCCTTTACCTTGCATTACCCTACACTCTCGACAGCTTGTGGTTGAGGAAACACTTATTCTCACATGCATTTCATCCGGTCTTTGGCAGTTGATTGATTGAGGCAAGATAAGCTTCATTTACATGGCAGCAGCAGCAATCTGACCTCAATGAATGTGGTTATAGTTTTTTCTTTTCTGCTTTTTTAAAATCAGAATTATAGTGATGCACCTTGTCTTTCTCCATCTTTTTTTTTTTCTGTCCTCTTATCTATTTCAGGTGTTAACATGAAAAAAAAAAAGGCTTCACCACTGCAACACAGCCACCACCCACCTAGTCTAGCCATTTCCCCTCAATTGCTGGATGATCTCCTGTTGACAGGCCAAGGGTTATTATCATGGTCTCAGGGCCTGGAATGCTACTGCACTTCACAACAGATGTCTTTTCAAATCCTGACAAAACCACCCACAGAGATGAGGAGAGCAGGAAGAAAAATGTGTTACTGTACTCAGCTGACCCACATAAGGTGTTTTTTAAAACTTCTGAGTAAATGATAATGTCCACTACTAATAATCGAGCGCACCTCTTTCTTTGTTTTCTTTTTTAACGTCCCCCAGGGTAGAAAAGTTCTGACCTTCTCCTTTTAACTGGAAAACTGGCATTGCTTTAAAATACCTGCAGCATTTGTGTTCCTGCTGTAAAACATGAACCTGCTGCTGCTGCTGCAGTAAATTCACTAAACATGAAGCACTGAGTGGAACAAAATGGGTTTGCTTACAGACACTGACATCTTTAGACATCTCCTTGTACAAACGAGGAAGTGTCAGACCCCCAGGAGCCACACCTGCCTGCATCAAATGCCTTCTCACATTGTTTTGTCTTCCTCTTGATTACTAAGCCAGACTGTAATAATGACCAACAGAGGGACCCGTCATCCGGGAAGGATGCATACAAACTGTTACACATACTCACTCACGCAAACACTCACTCTTATCTCAACCTATCTGCCCGACCGAAGGGGAAACAAAATTAAATAGTATGTACTCAGCATATCTTAATCACACACGATTGTATCATATAGTCCCGTGAAAAAGAAAGTTTTCACAGCACTCTATGCGGTCCTCTGAACAAGTACACCTCGTGATTCATTTGGCTAACCACCTTTAACAGCAATAACTTGAAGTAATGGTTTTTCACATCATTGTGGAGGACTTTTGGCCCGCTCGTCTTTACAGCATTGCGTCCGTTCATTGAGGTTTGCATGTGTTGTGTTGTGCATGCACAGCTTTCCTAATGTCTCGCCACAGTATTTCATTGAGGTTGAGGTCTGGACTTTGACTGAGTCATTGAAGCACCTTGATTCTTTTCTTTCTCAGTCATTCTGCTGTAGATTTGCTGCTGTGCTTGGGGTCATTGTCCTGTTTCATGACCCGGTTCCAGCCAAGCTTTAAATGTCAGCCAGACGGCCTCACATTTGACTCTAGAATGCTTCGGTTTACAGAGGAGTTCATGGTCGACTTAATGACTCTAAGGTGCCCAGGTCCTGTCATAGTAAAACATCACCCCTTCACCACAGTGCTTGACAGCTGGTTTAAGGTGTTTGTGCTGTGTTTGGTTTCCACCAAACATGAAGCTGTGCATTATGACCTGACATCTTCACTTTGGTCTCAACTGTCCAACGGACATTGTTCTAGACGTCTTGTGGTTTCTTCACATGCAACTTTGCAAACCCAAGCCATGCTGCAACATTCTTTTTAGAGAGAAGAGGAAGCCCCTTCTAAACCAGTCATACTTGTTCAGTAGTTTCTTTTCTAATGGGGCTGTCGTAAACTTTAACATTTATTGTGCTAACTGAGGCGTGTAGAGTCTGAGATGTGGTTCTTGGGCTTTTTTGTAGTTTCTCTAAGTGTTGCACAGTCTGATCTTGGGAGGAATTTGCTGGGAAATCTACTCCTGGGAAGATTGTGGCTTTGTATTAACATACACCTGAATGCTCCAGACCAGGAAACTGCAGAAATGTATGCTTTTACACAGGTGCTTACACTCGCTGATAATCTGAACCATGCAGTCTGGTAGCCACACACATACATACGTAACTTCCTTATAATATCTTAAACAAAAAGCCACAGGAAGCCCTATGACCCTTGAGCTGATGCAATATGCTTAGCAGTATGCGTGTTCCTGCATACCCCTTCCTTACTGTGTCAGTGCTGTCTTGGGTGAGTGCCACCAGTACTCACTTGGATCTCACTTAGATTTTAATTATTAACAGTTCTGCCAAAAACGTATATTTTGAAATGTTTTGTGTGATCCTTTTAAAAGCAAAAAGTCAAGTGAAACCCCTTCAGCACAGCAGCACCGCTGTATGAATCATAATGGCGAGGGGAAAATGAGTTTGCAGTCACTTGATGAGTGCTTGAATTGCTTAAATTTGCTTAAAATAAACTCTTGCAAGAGTTACGTGAAAAGACTGATATCACTCGATAAAATGAGCGTGAGCCCCCCCACAGACTGGCGACCTTTCCAGGGTGTACCCGGCCTCTTGCCCTATGGCAGCTGGGATAGGCTCCAGTTCTACTCAATTTGTGCACTCTTACTACAAGCCTTGTTTCCCCATTCACACAAGTGCTTTTTTTCTATGCATAAGTGCTTTTAAGTTAACATTCACACACTCACATTCTGATGGATGCATCGGGGGCAACCTTGCAGTTTAGCATCTTGCCCAAGGATGCTTTGACATGTAGGTTGGAGGAGCCATGGATCACAAACCTTCCAATTAGTGGACAGCCCAGTCTACCTCTAAAACAACTGTCACCCCCGACTTAAGTCTATACAGTCACTGCATGAGCTATAGAAACCAAAACTGTTTTTTTTTTTTACTGACTGCAAACAGGTTTAATTATGCTGTAAATATGGACACTTTAAAATAAGAGACTAGGGGGACTGACTCAATTTTGTAGCCAGCCTCAAGTGGGCCTTTGAGGAAGTGCAGTATCTGGCACCTAAGTGTTGGCTTTATTTATTTATTTATTTTTAGCTCTGTAGGATAAGGCTGGGTCTGACCATTAGCTTAGCTTAGCCTAAAGAATGAAAGCTATCCGTGTAAGTCTGTATAATGTCAATTTCAAATGACTCACTTTTATTGGCACTGTTTGCTAATGAGAATACTGGCATTATTGTAACTTCCTGTTTGAGAACGCGTACAGAAATAGTGTGTGTGTTTTTTTTTAACGCTCTTCAGTGACAACATCAGTGACATCATCAGGTGCCTGCGTGTCTGTCGGCACATCTGTGTCTGTGTGACTACTTACAAACTCATGCAGACACACACACACACACACACACACACACACACACACACACACACACACACACACACACACAGACTTTTTTAGGACCAGTCAGACAGCACTGTCTTCCACCTGTCTCCAGTGCTGCCTGTCCCGGTCATTAAAAGGGTCCCAGAGCCCCACTCTAAGTGCACATGTCAACTGCGAAATTACAGGGCATGCACAAACACATATTTGTTCTGTGTTTTGAAAGGGTAATATCTGTCTGCACGCAAGCAATACGTTCATTTTCCTCCTGATAGCTCCTCCTCCTCTTTTAGTGACAAACCCACAAAACAAAGCAGGTAAGGTTCAAAGACAAAATAAAGGAAAAGAGATAAAGAGAGGCGACATGTCACGCTGATGGACATATGACATGGGGAAACTTATCCTTTCCCTCCTGATTCTCTGATGAGTGTGGACTTTACCACAATGATTACAAACCACTTCTTCAAACTGAGGTCGAAGTATCATGAGATCTCAGCGTTGTTCTACCGCTCATCCCCTTTTTCTAACTAATTAAGAAAAGAAAAAGCGCTGCAGTCGCCTGGTGGTGTTGAAAGTATCTCTGCTTGGAAATGCAACTGCCACACATTATCAAGGCTTGATTCACTGCAGTGAGAAGAAGTGCACAGACAAGTTTGACTAGGAGGAAAAGGAGCAGAGAGGGAAACAAACTGCTTCAACTGAAAGATGATCTATTTTCAGACAGTGACATCATTGAGTCTTCTTGCTGTCGTTACGTCTGGGAGTGTAAATATGACACATTGCACGCACAAGCAATCAAAGACCCTTGGCACCTGAAAGTTGTGTTGTTTTAAAACTGCCCTTTTATTCTCAGCTCTTTCACCACGTTGCCTTTGGGTAACCTGAGTGCTCTCTTTCCCTTTTCAGCGTGATCAGTGCAAACAATGGCGAGCGTCTCTTCTCCTCGGTGTGATTGACTTGGTCTTATTGTGGCTCTTATTTTACGCTTTTCTGCTGAATGAAATCTCGGCTGTGTGTCTGAATAGCTACTGACAGGACCTTATTAGCTGCGGTATCCTAAAATGCACAGACGTGAGATCACTAGTGGACAACATTGGGCTTGTTTTCACAGCTCAAATCCAAATTTATAATGGTTGTTTTGTCGGTGGTCAACATATGGCATTAGTCACGGTATTTTCCCCTAGACCGAGAGTCGATGAAACCGGCCCAGCCGCACGTCTGAACACTGACAAATGCACTCAGCATTTCCTATCATTTCTGCACCGGTCGCGTCCATCTTCCACGTGTGTTGTAATTTCCCCGGCTGGATCCTCAATAACATCCTGTTGTCTGAGGACATCTGAGGGGACAGGCTTTACTGACCCCATCACCACCACCTCACCACACACTGTTATCCCGGCCCTGGCTAATGACAGCCAGCCAGGAAGCTGCCCCCTGTGATCTTTGTGTTTAAAAGCATCCTTATTATTGCCTGGGTATTGTTTTGTTGCGTTTGGATCCCATGGACTACTGTTATTAAATCGAATTACAGGAACTCGACTGTGACACTGAGAATCTTATCAGCGTTAGGGAACCACTTTACAAAAGAAAAAATGTGCAGTGATAGCATCGGAGATGAAAAACCAATCACATCATTGCGAAAAAGAAACGTCACAACTAACTCTACTGACTAGATAGCATGTATTATCTAGTGTCCCCATCCCAGGATGTAGCTACTGAAGAAAAGCCTGAAGACAGAGCTGAAGCAGGGAACTGCTTCTTTTACATAGCTCATATGACAACTTTTCACAATCTGTACATCGCTTAGATCTGTCCACCCTAGTTCACCTCGGTTCATTAAACTGGTTTATCCAGTCATGTGATATTAGAGTGTTTTCTCCTCTCCTTAGATGGGCAGCAGCAGCAGCAGCTTCCTTTCTGCTTCACCATTTAGTTGAATGTAAAACAATGAGAGCCTAACGCATCCAACTAAATGCACTGCATCACAGGAGCCAGTCTGAGTGGAGGTTTTTTTTGAATGAGATAACTTTGTTGTAACCCTATGCGGTGACACAACAGGTGGTCATCCTTCTTAAACTGCTGCAACAGAGACAGGTGCTTCCGACTCTGAGGGAACAGATCTCCGGACAGGCTTCGGACAATGGTGGAAATCAGGGGGTGAAGATGAGGTGCAATTCATGCATGGACACCACCTAACCCATCCCAGCTCTGTGTCAAATGTACAAGTGCATGAACCCAACTGCATAAAAACGTCCGTGTTGCAAGGCAAACACAAACACGCTCATTCAAACTGTCACTGGGGTTTTTTTGTCTCCTTAGTTTGTTAGGGAAACAGAGGCGTCAGAGGACAATGGCCTGACAATCAGCAAACAGGAAGAGATCCCCTTTGCACAGAAGGGTATTCCTGAGTCCAGCTTGAAATGGGAAGTGGGCTGGAGGTGAGAGGGGCTGTGGGGGTGGGTGAGCACAGAGACAGCCCTTTGACCTCAAAACACCCACACAAACATTTCCTACTTTAAAAAAAAAAAATCCATCTAAAGAGATCATATCTCTCAGCACAGGAACAATGCAACAAGCCGAGAACAGCGGTGACACAACCTGTGACACAACACAGGTGAAAAACTTCTTGCTTTCCCTTCGCCTGCACTTAGACCTCTCTCGCTCTCCACTTTCATTGTGAATTCACCCATGAAAAGATCTCACCGATTGAGAGCCTTTACAGCCTGAACTTTTCGAAGCGTTGCATGTAGTTTTGGCCATGTGACAGCTCGGAAATGCTTGGAGCCAAATCTGAAAGTAAAAACACTTTCCAATCTCCCTGCAGACATCTGACTGTCTGATCACCCGCGGTATCCAAACAATGTGCTTCCTCTTCGATGCAAACGCCACCATATAATTAAAATCTGTCACAAGCCTCTTATCTGCATACTAACCGAGTGACATAAAGCCAAAGTGTGGTGTCACAGGTGAATAAACTCACATAAAACAGGTAAGATTTCCTCTTAAAATAACCAATTAAAATACGGAATACTGCTGGAAATACATTTACCTCCATTTATAAATAGACAATATAACCCAAATAAAACTAAACTCCATCAGTTTTTGAAGAAACACGCTGTATCTTATAATTAATCACTTAGTTCCGCTCATTTCCTCAAGCTATGAGTTGCCTCAGTGAGCTTTATCCTGTGCTATCAGTCATTGTGTAAGAGTAGGTGCCAGAGATAATAATGGTCAAATCAGCACTGATTGATTAAGCAAGAAGTGGAAGGAAGGGAGGGGACGATGATGAGCAGGAAGCAAAAAGAGTGAAGAGTTGACCCTTCTCTTGTGCTGTCAGATAGATAAGAGCAGTGATGGAGATTTCCAGTGTACTCAGATAACCTTTAACTGCAGATTTAACGTCACTATTTAGCAAAACTACTCTGTTTAGACTGCTAAGCTATTTAAAAAAAGAAAATGTATATGGGGTTATACATGCATTCATTTCTAAACTGAATTTACTTCTACTACCATTACATTTTTTAAATTTTATTTTATTTTGCTGGTGTGTCCAGGATAGTTGCACAACATCATCAACGGGCAACTGGGTTTTTTGATTGTATTTGTCTATTTTTGGATCCGCAAACAGAATGAATAAAAATCACAAAGATCAAAAGCAAACATTTCATTCAAAACTGCAGCTGCTGATAAGCATCTGGCATCGTTTTGAATTCCTTTTAAAATTTCTGTAGCAGTTCTAAAGAAGTGTTTCAAAGCTTATCTTATAATTTGCCATGGAATACTGTAAAGATTTGCTGTGCGGAACATAAAAAAGCACTCACACTATGTGAAACACAGGGTTAGATATAGTTTGTTACAGACTATTTAATTCGATCCCTGTTAAACTATTAAATTTAATCTCTGTGTCGGATATGCTGCTCCTTTGACGAGTATAGGCCTACGGGTGAAGCACGAAGCATGTAATCTCCATTTTATTGCACATTAAAACTTTTAATTGTGGTTATTAAATTTAGCTTTACTACGTGGTTAAATCGGTTTCCAGGAGTTGTCTTTCCGCTATTGGCCAACAGAGGGCGGTGTAAAACTTGGGTTGACGGTCAGGGAACTCTCACCAAGGCGCTTGTTGGCTGTGCATAAGCAGGGAGAATCTTCATACAAAAGCTTCTGCGCTTTAAGTTTATGTTTTACAGGATCGCGAGAGTAATTTCAAAAGCACCATTTCACTCTGTGCGTCAGCTTTTTTTATTACGAAATTCAAGAAAACTGACGTCCAAAATGTCTTTTCAGTATCCCCAGGCATACCGCGACGAGTCAGTTGTAAGTAAATGTAGCTTGCTAACTAGCCTAGCGTGCTAATAAGCCGGGATGCTTAATCATCACGCGCTTTCATTCATTGAATTGTGTTCGCTTTGTTAGCATGCTAGTTAGCTTAGCCAGGTCTGGTGTCCGAGACTGGCAGTGTTGCCAAAATGCATACGTTTCAAAACATAGCTATAACTTAACTACAAGTCCCGTTTTAGCCTTTCAAGCTGCTATTTGATTAACTTTATTAGTCACCCTGGGCTTACAAGCCTTATAGCCTGTCTGTTTTGTCTAGCTACTTCACCTTTTGATCATTCCTGTGTGGTTGGTCTCAGGTGGACGACTATCATGGCTACAAAGTACCTGACCCATACAGCTGGCTGGAGGACCCTGACAGTGAGAAAACACAGGTAAACTCCCATTAGCGCTCAAGTCACCATCAAATTCTTTTTACTACCATAGTTAGCTGTTGTGTCGCTTTTTTTAATTATAAAATGTAGGCATATGACTTGACAGCTAAAGTGCTAGTTAAAATGTCAAAGGCGCATTTAAAGTGCAGTAGGAGAAACATTCATATTCATATCCATCAGCTTCAAGTTTTGTTGACATGATCAGTGGACTGTCCCAAAGCGCAGCTTTACTAAATGAACTGAATAACGTTGCTGAACTTAAAGAACACCTGTTCTGGTTTTACAGTGCTGTGAAAAAGTGTTTTCCCCTTCCTGATATTTTTTATGCATTTGTCACAATTGCATGCTTCAGATCAAACATGTTTTAATATAAGGCAAATATAACCCAATTAAAATCAAAATGCAGTTTTTAAATGATTCTTTCATTAATTAAGGGTAAAAAGCCATACAAACATTTCTGGTCTTATGTGAAAAAGTCATTGCCTCCTAAACCTAATAACTGGTTGTGCCACCCTTGGCAGCAAGAGCTGTAATCAAGAGTTTGCAATAACTGGCAGTGAGTCTTTCACGTTGCTGTGGAGGTATATTGGGCCACTCATCTTTGCATAATTGTTTTAATTCAGCCACATTGGAGGGTTTTCAAGCAGGAACTGCCTGTTTAAGGGAATGCCAAAGCATCTGGACTTAGACTAGGCCACTCCAAAATCTTTTTTTTTTTTTTAAAGCTATTCAGAGCTGGACTTGCTGGTGTGTTTCAGATCATTTTCCTGCTCTATAACCTCAGTGCACTTGAGCTTCATGTTACAAACTGATGTCCAGACATTCACCTTCAGGATTTTCTGGTAGACAACAGAATTCATGGTTCCATCAGTTTGGAACTGATGGGCTTCATATGAATGAGTGTGTCCAAACTTTAGACTGGTACTGTATGTATCTTGAAAAGTATTTGATATATGAAGCTTTCACAGCAATCATTATATATATCCAGACTTTGGACTATAATTTTTTTTAAGGCAAATTGCAACTGTGGGGCCAGTCATTTTTTCACACGTAGGTTTGGATAGCATTTTTGTGTGACAGATACGCAAAAAAACAAAAAAAATCAGGATGGGGCAAATATGTTCTTACAGCACTATACTAAGCAAAGGTATCAGCTAAATTATTATCTGCTCCTTTGAACAGGCTGCAGGGATGATAATGGTGAAATATAAAGCATGTTTGTTTTGTGCTTTCTTCCACCAGGCCTTTGTAAGCGCTCAGAACCAGCTCACTTTGCCATTTTTAGAGCACTGTGAGGTGCGCGAGCTGTTCAAGGAGCGGATGACTGAGCTGTATGACTATCCCAAGTATAGCTGTCCCTTCAAGAGGGGAAGCAGGTGAGCTTTGCTGCAACAAATTCTTTAATAACATTTGCGATGTTGGAGCTTCAGGTTTAGTTTTAGATGACAGAGTGGTTATGTGACATTCCAGTACCTTCTCTCTTTATTTTTTAAGGTACTTTCACTTCTACAACACGGGCCTCCAGAATCAGAGTGTGATGTATGTGCAGGAGAGCCTAGATGCTGAGCCAACAGTCTTCTTAGATCCAAATACATTTTCTGAAGATGGAACAGTTGCCCTGCGAGGTACCAATAATGGCCATTATGAAATGAAAATATCCATTTGACTGGTATGAAAAGATATTTTGCCTGAATTGTGCTTTTGTTCATTTTAATAGTAATACATTTAGGTCAAAATTGCCTTTCAAGTACTCGGCATAGTTGCTTGATGTGGCAATTTTGATTCAATTGTTAATATTCATGTCTGCAGCTAAAATTACAAATTTTAGCTTAAGCTACTCTCCTTGTTATTTTTGTTTTTCTAATTTCTTCAAGGCTATGCATTCTCTGAGGATGGGGAGTACCTGGCTTATGGCACTAGTGCCAGTGGGTCTGATTGGGTGGAGATCCGCTTTCTGCGCGTTGAGGGTGCCGTGCCTTTAGAGGACCGCCTCGAGCGAGTCAAATTTAGTTGCATGTCCTGGACCCATGATGGGAAAGGTCTTTTCTACAACTCATATCCTGACCAGGAGGGCAAAAGTGATGGTAAGACTATGTTGGACTGGATTCAACCATTCTCAAATACTAAACCTTGCTTCAGCTGCAGTGAATTATACTTAAAATATTAAATACTTACAAGGTAATTGACATTCTTCGTACTCATCAGTCTGCCTGCCTGCCTGGCCTCATGGGACAAGGATCTCTGCCAGGATAGAAGATAGTGGATTAATGGATATGTGCTTAAAGACTTCCTGTTCTGTGCACCGGCCAGTTACCATTTTAAAGCTAATGAAAAGCTAAATTGTCATTAGATGATAGCTGGGGGTTTCAAGATAATCTGCAAATGCAGTCCACATAGACTGTTAATCTGAATGCAACCAAAGCCTCCTCAAACGTGAGTGGAAAATAAAAGTCTGAGTGCAGTTGAAGGCAAGAAAGCTGAAAACAGTTAGGTCCATAATTTGTTGGAAAAGACAGTGTTATTGTAGTTTTGCCTCAGTGCCACCACCACAGTAGAGAATTTCAGCTTTAATTCATGGGATTTGAGAAAAATACATTAACTATATAGGAATTACAGCCATTTTTATACATAGACCTCCATTTTCAGAGGCTTAAAATTAATTGGATGTTTGACTGACGAGCAGTTTTGTGACCAGATTAGGCCTATTTCCTTGTTATTTCATGGCGAATGATGCAGAAATAATAAATAATTCAAAGTGATGAATTTGTATTTTATAGCTTTTCACTGCCATCATTAGACTAAAAATTAAAATAAACCTATCAGAGAGCTATCAGAAACGTGGTCAAATCACATGCCCTGGCCACCAATGTACCAAAATGCCTAAAAGACCACAGAAAATGGCTAAAGTGGATGATGACAGAATTCTTTCCATGGTTAAGAAATAGTACTTCACCTCTATCCAAGTCAAGAATACTCACAACAAAGTAGACTTATCATTGTCAGGGTCAACAATCAAGATGTGCCTTCATACATTCAATATACAGGGTTTGCAACAAAGTGCAAACTGCTGGTTACACTGAAGAACAGGAAGGCTAAAAGAGCCTGTACAGTTCTGGAAAGGAGAGGGAAAAAAAAGTCCATCAAAAATGATGAGAAGAGAAAAGTATGGAGACGCATACCACATCAGTCAAACATGATAGCGACGTTAGCATGGGCCTGTCATGCCAGTGGAACTAGACCACTAGTGTTTATTTATGATGTGACTTTTGATAGAAATAGCAGGTTGAATTGTGTACAGGGCTATACTCTGTAAGACTCAGCCAAATACTGCAATACTGATCACACAGCGCTTCACTGTGCAAATGGATAATGACCCAAAGCATACTGCAAAAGCTTCCCAAGAGATTCTCAAGACAAAGAAATGGGATATTCTTCAATGGCAAAGTCAGTCAGCTGATCTCAACCCATCAGAGCATGTTTTTCAGTTATTAAATAAAACTGAAGGCAGAAAGACCCACAAACAAGCACCAACCAGGGATGAAACACAGCATTTGGTGATGTCCGTGGGTTCTACACTTCAGGCAGTGATTGCAAAGGATTTTTATCCCAGTATTAAAAACAGTCCTTTTATTTAAAATTATGTTAGTTTGTCCAATTACTTTTGACCCTCTTGAAAATAGAAAACTACTATCTTGTATTCTTTCAGGCACTGAGACCTCCACTAACCTGCATCAGAAGCTATACTATCATGTTCTGGGGACTCCACAGTCAGAAGATGTCTTATGTGCAGAGTTTCCTGACCACCCCAAATGGATGAGTGGAGCAGAAGTATGTGTGATTTATTTTTTGTTTTTGTTTTCCTTTTATGCCATGTCTTCAAATTACTTACGCAGAATGCACGTTTTAGTTGGTATTCAGGTGCAGTTTAATGATTGCGTCTGTATCGCAGGTATCAGAAGATGGGCGCTATGTGCTGCTGTCTATCAGAGAAGGATGTGATCCTGTCAACAGACTGTGGTACTGTGACCTCAAGACTACTCCTCAGGGTATTACAGGTATTCTGCACTTGTTTGCTTTTCTAAGTATTTTGAAGTATTTTGGTACTTTGTTTAGGATAATCATTGTTCTTTTTGCAGCCTTATTGCACTGTTGATATAGCACAGTTTCATTTCAAATTGTTCTTGCTCAGCAGTTAAATTTTAGAACTAAAATTCTCATTCTCGTCTGTTCAGGACTTTTGCCATGGGTAAAATTAATCGACAACTTTGATGCCGAATACGAATATGTAACCAACGAGGACACGTTGTTCACTTTCAAGACCAATTTAGACGCCCCACGTTACAGACTAATCAACATTGACTTTGCCTCTCCTGAGCAGAGCAACTGGAAGGAGCTCCTCCCTCAACACGACAAGGATGTCATTGGTGAGATTCTGCAGCACTCACGTGATCTGTGCCATCAGAATATTAGCAGTCTTGCCCAGGCACTCGATATAAATGTCAAATGTACATTCTTTTTGCCGTGTCTTCCCTGCAGTGTTTGCCACCTGTACGTACTCCAGCTATCTGTTTGTGTGTTTCCTCCATGACGTGAAGAATGTGTTGAAAATGTACCGTCTGAGCTCAGGGGAGGAGCTGAGGACCTTCCCTCTTGATGTTGGATCCATAGTAGGCTTTACAGGACGAAAGCGGGACTCTGAAATCTTTTATTATTTCACTTCTTTTCTGTCTCCAGGTACTAGATTGCAAAAATTCTTTTTTTTAACGAAAATGTTTATTTTGTCTATCAGATGCATTTGACTGGCTATTTGTACCTATGCAAATATTGGTTTTAGTGCTGTTGGGGATTAAATGCTAAGTTCTTTCTTTACAGCTTGTGTAATTAAGAACAATTGTATTAAGTTGCATCGTAACTTCATCAATTCACAGATTAAATTTTGACTTTCTTTCACCCAGCCATCATTTACCACTGCGACCTAACTAAGGAGCCCCTGCAGCCCCACATATTCAGAGAAGTCACTGTCAAAGGCTTCAACCCCTCAGACTACCAGACCACACAGGTAACTAGAGCTGAGACTGAGATTACCAGTGTTTAATAGTTGTTTCATTTAATTTGAACACATGACTTCTGTTTAAAAATAGGCTAAAACAGCTGAGATGTGTGCTGGCGAGTTGTACTCTGGTAAAGAAAATAAAGGGTTTTGTCTATTGCCTGGAATGAAAGCAGAAAACTCCTGGCAAACTATCACCTTAGAATAGTGTTAGAACATTGAGAGAGGTAGTGGCATCATTTAGTAACAAAAACAGCAATGAAATATACTATAGAGTCTTACTCTGCTCATGTCAGCATACCTTAAACTAGAAAAGTGATCTGATCTTCTTGATGTGAAAAATATGCTGCCTTTTAGAGTGAAATGGTTAAAATTAAATTAACCTCCTGAGGTGCCTTGTGGGCAGAAAAAACATTGTTAGGCCCCTCTGACCCCCCACTGCACAAGACGGCTTTGTTTTGACATGCATATAGAATGAAATCTACCCCTGAAATTATTAGTTTAATTGGTGGATTGACACAAATTGGCAATGATATGATATTAGAGTAATAATTAACCAGAAAAGTTCCCAAAGTTTACTGATACCAGCCTCTCCAGTGTGAACTTTATAGTTTTCTGCGATGGTAAATGAAACTTGTATGGATATGTTAACATGATGTTGTTCATAATTTTTTAAGATAAGATAAGCTGGTTGCTGCATTACAGTGATGGAATAATGCTACCTTGGTAGATTTTTTTCATATATTTTTCATTAGGAAAGACAAGAGGTCTGGATTTTTTTTCGCTGTTTAAAAACCCATGAGCCTCTATGCCATGTCAGCGTGGATTTCTGACATCTCTCTATTTCATAGTAGTAACTAGGGCTGGGCCAAATCATATCATTCACGATAATACCGGTAAAAAAAAATCTTGTCCGGGAAAATAAATTATATCATGATATGCTAATTTCATGGCGTAAATACGTCACCCCACCACGCAGCGGATTATGTTGCCAACTTAGTGACTTTGTTGCTAAGTTGCAAAAAGCGACTAGCGACAAATGTAGCTAGTTTTCCAGTGACGT
>JAVDPK010024137.1:0-29907 GCA_034780415.1 Cichlasoma orientale
ACACACACACACACACACACACACACACACACACACACACACACACACACACACACACACACACACACAGAGCGATGCTATGGTGCACAGTTTATTATAACTCATGCGTTGGGCTCTGTGAAGGTGGTGTGATAACAGTCATTAGGGGAGCTGTAGGAGGACACTGAGTCTTATTAGAGGAACATGGAAATTCATTGGAAAAACAAGCACTTTCATTAACAGGTGTGAAGCTATGCAAATACATAAACACACCCAGGTAGCCCAGTGTCCTCACACCTGCATGCGAAAAAACAGCTGCTTATTAACACAACAACCCTGCAATTAGTTTAGAAGAATCAGATTAAATTATAATGGACGTGAATATTTGCATAAATGTCCAGAAGGAGGGATGCATCTGTGCAATTTGGCAAAAAAAAAGAAAAAGCCAAAAGCATAAAATATGATATACATTAAATGTGCATTATAATGCAGAATTTTCTGATTTTTTTTTAAAATTGTTCTTTAAATAATTATTGCTTTTAGAAAGGTGTTGCAGCACCGTGGACTGTGTTTCTTCAATCTTAGTTCGATTTTTTAGGCTTAACCTGCAAAATAACATTCAGGAAAATCTCCTAAAACTTAAAATTGTAATTAACCAAACAGTCAGGGTGGAAAGCAGTTAATAGTTAATGAGCAGCATTTTAAATTCAAATTCTTTGTTGTCATTATTTCATTGTGAGTCTTTGTTTACGCTGCTGTTTGTTCTTTGTCTCGCTGCTTTTTTCTTTCTTTTTTTTTTTTCCCTCTCTAATGAAACCAGCACAACTACATAGCATCAGCAATGAGGACTGGAATCGGATGGATCAGAAGACACTTTCCTGTGTGACACATTTAATGCATAACATGCTTCCACTGAGAGCTCTTGAATGGGTGGATTTTTGAAATGTGCCAGAGTGGCTCCCCACTGAGCAGTAAGCTAGGTCTTTGATGCATCGTGCTGTAATGTGGTTGTTATCCATAATCGGCTTGAATTCAGGAGGGCCACGGCTGAAAGAAGTACAGTGGTAGCCTGTTCTTGTGGAACATTAAAATGCGGCTGTCTTCCCATTAAAAAATATGCCACTTATGCCCACAGCGACCAGAACTAAACAGCCTGAATGCCACTATTGACAAAGCACTTAAAATATGGATTCACAAAAACACCGTAAGTTTTTAATAAAATCTCGAAACCCCTATTTCATTTTTGAGTTTTTGACTGTATAAAATATATGAAAGAGAACATTTTAGGCCATATAAACCCCGCTGACCCACGAGATAATGCTTTAAATGAGGCTGGTTGACACTTATGCAAATTTCTGGTTTCTGCACATAAGTTTAAGCGCAAAATAATCCCGATGCCATCGCATTAAGCTGTGATTTGAAAGGTGGGAGGCAAACAAGAGTTTGTGATACACATCACGGTAGGGTTTGCAAGGAATAGGGAGCTTATACTTTGCATTGCATGAATAACAATCAACAGTTGAGGGAACAAAGAAATGTTTTGAAATATGAACCCTATCATGCACTAAAATGAGACCCCTAGTAATGGGTTTTTAATGTTGCACCACAAAGCAAAGAATTTTCTGACAAACAACTAAGGAAGCGACTTAGACATAGAAATCGTAACATATAATAATCCGGGAAAATCACGAGCTGTTTTGCTGTCATACATCTTCCAAATAATATGGGTGCTCTACAAACTCAGAAGGCATAACACTACCGCACATTTTTGCTCATCCATACGGCTCAACAGATACTAATCTGCATTACCTTTATTATGTATACCATAATAAAGACATTTTCATGAGGCCATTAGAACCCCTAAAACACTCTGATAGGCCGACTACTGAAAAGATAAGTAAAGTTATGCACCCAGGTTGTGATTGCTCCAGAGATTTACTATATTATTACCATCTAGACTGTGCTTAGAGTTTTAATTTAGCAGTGATAATTTGCTTGTGCAGGTCTCCACTGTTTAGAGTTCTTTGTTGCACCGCCAGTTTTTAATATAGTGTCAATTACCCACAGTGGTTGTTTATACCAAACAGGACTGAAAATCAGCGTTAAGCCTAGATGACAATAAAGATGAAATCAAAGAGACCGCGGTAAGAGACAAGCAGATGAGGGGAAATGGATGCCATTGTGGGTGTGGTGGTGGTGGTGGTGGCGGTGGCGGCGGCGGTGGTCGGGCTGTGTTTGTAAAGGAGAGTAATCAAACTGCAGAAAAGACCAAAATATAATATTGAATGCAGCTGACTCTCTGACATTAGCTGGACTATAATAGTTAGGTTTGAGAGGCTATCCTCATTGAGGATTGCAAGAGTGAATGGAAGTGTGCTAGTTATGCATCATTACAGGGGGAAGAGCTGTCCACTTCCTGCTGGGACGAGATGCCCTCTGCTTTCACACTAAGCGGAGTAGTTCACAAAATAACAGCATACCAAGTGTCTGTCCCCATCTCTTTGACAGAGGGCTCATATGAAGAGCCTGTGGGAAAGGATACGCCTCCATTTAAACTTAAAAGCAGGCATCTAATTCACAGCTTACAAGGGAGAAGTCATAATAGCGCACAGTTAAAAGATAGCAGAGGAGGAAAGGGTGTCAACAGTACAATATGCGCAATTACAATGGTAAAACATGCAATTTGATATTTTTAAACACAGAAATGGCATACGTGCAGGACTTTTAATTCAGTTGTGAGACAAGATAGATTGTTAAAAAAAAAAATAGAACTGGTTTCCTTTGACTGTGTGAACAGGCGTAAGGTTGCTCTACTCATCATCAGTCTGTATTGTGAAGAGCTCCAGAGGCTTTTTTCATCACGATCTTATCCACTTCAGAGGTTCAACAGATTAGCGGTCCGCTGAGGTGCATTGGCTTTTCAGCGGTGTGCTTTACGTCCAATTTGAAGTGTGTAAGAGCATTCTTGTCATTAGTGTTTACTCGAGACTGTTTTTTAGAGAGCCCAGACTGAGTGTGACATTAAAGACAAATAAAACTCCATCAACCGTGCTGATCTTTTCGAAGGCTCCGGAGAAACAGGCCCAACATTTTATCTTGGCAGACAGCGGTTTCAGGGGTTATAGATAGGCCACCTTGCTGATGCTATTATTTACCAATGGAGCAGAATGTCAGCCCTCCTATATACTTCTTTGCTTTTTTCCTCTGTATTGTTTGCTCCCTGTCTTTGTGAAAGGGGGCACTTTATGGCGGTGAGCGGCAAGAGAAAATATTTCTATCTTGCCATCAATAGATCAATGGAGATGTGTTTACCTGTCTTGAGGCACAATGTTCACTCCATAATACTGGATATTAAACAGCTTGTTGACTGAGTGCTTTTGTTCTGGTCTCTTGTCAATCCTTTAAATACTGCTGACCAGTGGAGAAGCACACACTACCGCTGTGGGGTCACCATTGACACCTCCAGCACCAAAAGACGTTCTTGGGCTTAGCCGGCCATGGGCACCCCTCCCTCACCTTGTTGGACAAAAAAAAAAAGGACATGTCGGGTCAGTGAGATTCTCAGTAATTAAACTGAAAGGGGTCATTTTCAATTCAAACTGCGAAGCCCTTTAGGCTTTAAGAGGAAGGTGCCGGCCTCTGTGTACACTGCTTGAGCAGCCTTTCTAAAAAAGGAGAGCTTGATCAGCACAGAATGTATGTATTTAAAACAATACATAATCCTCACTGCAGAAGTTGGCTCAACGCTTTAGATTTGAACTTTTGATTAATGCTACTAAAATGGTGATCAGAGCATTAAGATTTCAGTAGCCACCAATTATTCTGCACATAAACTCAACTTTACAAATGTTGAGCTGTAGGGAAAGTATTAATATGTTGCCAGAATCATGATCAATGACAGATACCTGCTGAATATTAGTGCAGTCAGCTAAATCCGCCAACCCCCTCTAGTTAAACAGAGCTCGGAATGAACCATCCCTTTGTT
The DNA here is from genome assembly GCA_034780415.1 of Cichlasoma orientale. Taxonomy (NCBI): domain Eukaryota; kingdom Metazoa; phylum Chordata; class Actinopteri; order Cichliformes; family Cichlidae; genus Cichlasoma; species Cichlasoma orientale. The sequence goes on from JAVDPK010024137.1 coordinate 3,965, forward strand.
TTTAAATCATGACTGCGTGCCTGCTCTATAATCCAAACTGCTCTTCACTGTGTAATAACTGCCTCTCATGTGGAGCAGATTTTTAGCTCATACCTCAATAAAAACAGAAGCCCATGGTCATTTTGTGGCTGCTGGGCTACTTTGGGGAATGCAGAGTCTGGCTTTCTAGCCACAGCAAAGTGGTGTGATGGGAGCAGCAGAATGAAAAGTCTGGGTTTGTTTTACATAAAGGCTGCAGCCATCAGGACTCAGCAGGACAGGCGGAGAGTGGCTCTCTGGGCCTGATAAATCATGACCTGCATTCATTCATTCAGCACATTCAGACCCAGACATACATTTCTCTCCCAGCCAGCTCTGCTGACTCCTCATTTCTGCTTCCTTTTAATATGTGACCTTATACTAGGATTTTAGTTTCACTGTTCAGGTGAAGAAAAAGTGAAGAAGGCTGACAACAGAACAGTGAGAGGGTAGTTTCAGATTTGTGTGAGAAAACGGCCTTTACTTTCATCAACAAAGGACAAACTGCACATTTAAAGTTAGGTGTTTCACAAATCGACACAAACTACTGGTGTGTATTTTTCCTTTCTTTCAGGTAAATACATGGCACCCTTTAGGTTTAATGGAATTCATAGTAGTGACTGACAGGTTTTGAATAGACCAGAGAAAATGGGGAGGTAAAAGGGACATTAGGACTAGCTAAAGAGGTGGGGGTTGGCTAAGGACTGACACCATCTTCTGCCAGTGACACGAACAGACAAACACTTGCACACATGCGCACGCTCAGATATTCAATAAAGGGTCAAGGTACAATAATTTGAATACATCTGTTCTGTGTGTGTGTGTGTGCGCATGCGCGTGCGTGTATATGGATGTAACGTGCAAAAAAAAAAAAGAAAAAAGAAAACCCCTTTCACTCTTTGTTTCAATGGCTGAAAAGATCTGCAACACTAAAGATGCAAAGCTGTTTTTGCCTCTCTCTCTCTCTCTCTCTCGCTCTCACACACACAGACATACACACACACAGCACAACACAATTCAGTGCCCACAGAAAAGAAAAAACTAAATATGACACCAAAAAAAAAAATCTAAACGGTAACTTTAATGCGCTTTTAGCTGAAGCAGTTCAAGTAATAGTTTAAGATAACAGTACTTTTCTGTCTTTGATGAAACATTTATATAGAGGTCAAGGCAGAGGTTGGTGATGCTGAATGTTGGTTTACTTTCCATAGAAAATTACCTAATTATTTCATCCAAGTCAGGCAAAGCTGATTACAATGCCACAATCAGACTTGAGTTGTCAAAAGCATCATGTGATGGAGAAAAGAAAAGAAAAGAAACAAAAATCGCCTTTGTCAGTCCTTAGCAAATTAATAACACCAATCACATGAGCAGACGGGGAAATACACTAGTCAAGAACTTCCAGCAGGTGTTGCCTTTAAAAAAAAAAAAAGCATTTTCTTGCATGGAACCAGTAACCGAGATTGGGTCTTAAATAAACATGTTACACAGTATGCACAAGTGTTCAGGACTGGCAGACGTCTGGATTTTTAACACAGTAAACAGACAGCAGTCTGTGATAAGCAAACACTTCCATTGTTATTAATTTGTTATTTCTCTTCTGTTTGGATCCTGGCCGGATTATCATGTTGAACACACAGTCCAAATTCCACTGTAAACATTTGCAATTAATCTTCTCACCGGCTCCCCCCCCCCCAAATGACTGATTTACATAAAGCTGATCAAATTGAGTTATTTGCAGTGGCTAAATTCTGTTGTCACTTTGTCTGGAAATGCTGCAACGTTCATTTACTGACAAATCAGTGTACATTTCTTTGTTACAGTAACTAACTGCCATTCGAATTAGCATCATGAGCGCTTTTTCTCCTCTGCTTTGCGTGTCTTGGGAATAGCAGACATTCTCAGCTGGAGCTCTGAACCTGAATGTCTGCACAACAGCAAACAGCCAGCGTGATTTATATTAGAGTAATCCCTCAATTAATGTCTATACCATATTAAGTAATTCAATGCAGCCAGTTAATGGAAAGGCAGGCAGAGATATCATGTTTTGCATAAAACCTTTAAAGCCACTGCTTCTCACCACGGTCTGCCTCTGTCATTTTGGTCACATGACATATTCACATCCAAGGTAATCCCCAATCTATTTTGGAGCCGTGGCTGAAAATTATCAGCCCGTCTAAGAGATCTAGTGCATGTTACTATATGAAATTACTAGTATAGTCACATTGTGTTCAAAAATAGCATTTCTGTTAGATTTGGCAGACCAATGGAATAGTAGTAATGACAAAAAGACCAGAGCTATATCAACATCCGGTACTGTAAATGAAATTATATGCTCAGAAATGGCCTCTTTCAAGAGTTCAGGATTTATAGTACATCATAGCACACACAACACTAGTTAAAGACGATCTTCTCATAGTCATATTAAGGAAGACTGTGGTTGGTGACCGAGGCACGACCAAAATTATTGTGACTGCGTGCGATGAACTTGTCTTTGCAATGGTTGCCTCGAAGACAGGAACCAGATCTGCGACCACTCGCAGTCAGTTGCTATCTTCAGTGACTTTGGTGCATCAATAGCGTCGGTAATTTTCCGTTTGCAATTGAATACGGTCAAATGAACAATTACGTGTCATGTGTTTGTGATAAATTGGTAAACATCTCAAATCTGTGGCTGTCTATACACAGAAATTCACATTAAATAGAAAATCACATTAACTGCTTACACTCAGAATCCACCCAGAACATCATAGATTTGAATGGCTGCAGGATGATGATTTAAAACTGCAAAATGATACTGATGCTTGACAGCCTTACTTTTATATAGTAATATAACCAGAATACAACCAGTTGGCAACCAGTTGAGTCCCATATTGCAAGAAATGGGTTGTAGATGAGTTGCATTCATTGGCACAGACTGACATAGACTGATTGCAATATGTTGACTGCAGTTAGTCTGAGTTGGACCATGATTGTTTAGAGACAGGTGGCCTCCCACCAGGAAACCTGTGCAATCACCAAAGTGGTCAACGTAACTATTTGCAATGCAGTTTTCCTGGTTGCAAAGAAGTTGCCATTCTATTTTTATTCTAGTGTGATTGAGCCATAAGACAGCTGGTTTGTCCTTCTAGAAATCAGTGGTGCATCTGACATCATTGTTGTTTGTCATCTCTATGCCCATCTTCTATCTCTTCTCTTTCCCCTCACCTCAACCAGTTGCAGCAGATCGCTGTCATCCTTGAACCTGGTTCTGATTTCTTTCTACAATCTTATTTCTCCCCACTGTCGACAAATGCTTGTCCATAGAGGGTCACTGGATTTTTTTCTAAATGTTATAGCCTTATAACATAAAGTACTATTATATTGTGGGTTTGGGATGGCAGCAATGTATGTCTGACAAACATCATACAAAACACTTAAAGGTAATGCTTGGGTATGATGATCTTAGCTACATTTAAATGTGAAATGGTCATGCAAGTAGAAAGTTTGAAGCAACAGAAGGACTCTTGTGGTAGAGGGACGAGCAGAGGTGGTTTTCATATATTAAAAAAAAAATGAATGAACCAAATGAATGAATATCCATATAGTCAAATATTTGGGTACAGCCCTAGTAATACTTATAACGTAATTGTGTTGAAATATTGCATTTTTTAAACTCCTGATAATAATCCAGCCTTTTTGTCATGCATCAAGTTACATTTAATTGTGTAAGTACGTAGAATTACAGTGGCCCAATCATTGCTGAAATTGTTGTGTTAATATGGCAACAGCATTATATGAGTTCCATCGAGTAAAACAAGTCCATATGTTCAGTATTCTGCTTTGGTTTAAACACACTAACTACAATAAGCTGTAAGCCTTTTGTAACCCTCTTGTGATGGCCTGAGGGACATTGAGAATACATGAAGACATCAGGAATCCAAATGACTAATGCCTGGAGTCTTTATTGAGCAGTCATTTTTCATAGGATGACTGACAAAAACAGAATCTATGGGTGGAGCTTCTTAAAAAGCATCTGACCTGCATCTGCATACCAAACCCCATCATGTCATAATGAAATTTTTTGACAGTATTCAAAGAGAACATAATGGAAAGCAGTAAACCATGAATGCTGTTTGAAGATGTGTAATGCTCTCCTGGGAGAAAGCTGCCTTAGTGGTGAATCTTTCTTTACTAACATCACTCAGATGGACTTAAATTGGTCTGAATATTTTGGAATCAGCCTTATAAATGTATGTATATGTGGTGCATGATGAGCTCCAAGTAGTCTGTCTTCACTTAACACAGAGGCTGTCATTTGTTGTACTGAGGGAAGATGGAAAAAGTAATATGGGAATGGTTTTCCATATTGACTGTGTTAGTATTCAAATACACTCACCAGCCACATTGTTAAACAGACTTAACCCCCCTTAACCTTCAGAACCGCCTAAGTTCTTCATGGTATAGATTCAACTAGCTGCATGTCAATAAGGACCGAGGATTTTGGGCCATACTGACATGATAGTATCACTGCAGATTTGTTGGCTGCACATCCATAATGTGAATTTCCTGTTCCACCACATCAGAAAGGCACTCTTTTGGACTGTGGACGCCATTTGAATGCAGTGACATCACTGTCATGTTCAAGAAACCAGCTCGAGATGGTTTGAGATTTGTGACAATGCACGTTTTTGTACTGGAAGCAGCCATCATAAGATCAGACCTTGTGGTCATAAAGGGATCATTAACAATACTCTGGTAGGGTGTGGCCTGCACCATTATACCACCACCATCAGCCTGAACTGTTAAATCAGTGCAGGATGGATTCATGCTTTCATGTCTATGCTAAATTCTAACCCTACCATCTGAATGTCACAGCTGAAAACGAGACTCATCAGACCAGGAAACGTTTTTCCAGTCTTCTATTGTCCAGTCTTGATGGTCCTGTGTGAACTATAGCCTCAATTTCATACCTTGGTTGTAACAAATGGTTATTTGAAGCACGCTGGCCATTCTCCTCTGACCCCTGGCATCAACTAGGCATTTTTGCCGAGAGAACTGCCACTCACTGGGTATTTTCTCTTTTTTCAGAAGTTTCTGAAATAATGAGCCCAGCCCAGCTGTCACGAGCAGCCATACCACATTCAAAGTCCCTTAAATCACCTTTCTTTCCCTTTATGCTTAGTCTGAACTTCAGCAGTTCATCTTGACCATGTCTACATGCCTAAATGCATTGGGATGGGCAGGTGTACCTATTTTTGCTACTTTTAGAGCTGATTTTCAAGTGCAGGACAAAGGCGTGTCTGATCAAGGCTTTAGACAAAACCCATTGAGAAGAGGTTGACAATAGAGATTGGGAGAGCAGTGCCTTGTTGACACCATTTGACTGTAAGCACATAAACCATCCATTGTCAAGGCCCACAGACAGCCATTGGCTCAAGTGATCACCATGTAGAACTGCTTTGGGCCTTGCAGGTCTCTGGGTCTTGAGGGTCACAACTCTAGGCACTGTGGACCAAAGCTAAGGTCATAAGGTTGGTTTAGGATTATACACCAACAAAGGGTGTGGGTTCAGAAAGATACTATGGATCAGATGGATTACTAAAGAGATCTCTCACCATTTCTTGTTTAATCCTGACAGAGGAAAAAAATGGTAGGTGCCTTCTATACAGAAAACAAACACGTACACATTGCATATAGCTAATTTAGAAGTGACATGAAAATCAATTATTCAAATTGTCTGATGCCAATAATTGTAGCATAGCACTTAGCTGGATTTCAAACATTCACCCTCATATTATCAAACTAATATTTATATCCTTATCCCTCAAATGTGACCAGCACTTGCAACACTGAAGCATGTATGCACATCCATCTCTGGTTTGGAGGTACTTATTGTGCAAAGCTTCCTAAGTGCTAATCCATCTGATCACAAGTTAGGTCGAAATCTGCCTCATTCACCCAACATTAATGTAGCAACAACTGCGAGGATGCTAGAGGCTCTCCCGCTGAAATTTGTTGGGGAAGGCAACCCCGAGGTCGTTTCTGCAGTTTATACATACTGTTTTAGTCGCTAGCGCTGTTGCATTTTTGAAGAGTTACATGTAGTTTTTATGATGCCACTGGACAATATGTCCTGCAAGGGGAGGCCAATGAAAGTGGGGAGTTTGGCATGGGGGTGTGTGTGTGTGCTTGGTCTGCAACAGTATTTAGGTGAGTGGTACATATTAAAGCAATATCCATGTGGATAGCAGGGTCCAAGGAAGTGCAGCAGAACATTGCATTGTTATGAACAGATCAGTGTTATCCAGTCTACCAGTGGCTAATGTTGTGGCGAATCAGTGTGTATTAGTAAAATAGATGAACAGTTCCCCTTCATACCCAGACCCAAGGGATTTCGAGTATACTGATCTGCTGATCTGGCTTGCACAGTTTTTTGCTTAAAGTCAAAAATCTTAAACCACATAAGTAAGAGCAGGGAAGGCCATGAAGACAATGGATACAGGCCAGGGGACAGGGATGTCATATTTAGCTCATGATTGCACTCGGGGTAGACAATAAGTAAGATTCATTAGGTCATTTTTTACTTTCGTCTGCCAAGATCTGGAATGAAATGTTAAATGTTTCATGGGCTAAGAAAAGGGCAGAATTTGTCTTTGTGTTTGCCATTAGAGAGAGAAAGGAAAGGTAAAGCGAGGGGATATTATAGGTAGATCTAAAAGAATGAAAATAAGAATATGAGGGGAATACCATAAAAGCAAAAGACAGTCTGCAAAGGAAGGAAATTGTCGGGAGCGTAAAACAAGGAAAAAAAAAAAAAAACAAAGGAAAGGAAAGAGTAAAGAGCGAGAATAAGTGAGGGGGAGCAAGGAAAGGCGGGAGCATGGCTGGGTGTTTTGGGCTGTCTGATGGATGAGGGTGTAGTAGGGTTGGTGGGGGCGGTGTCTCCTGAATGATGATGGCCTAATATCATCATCCCCCTGTCAGGCCTAATAGGCTTTCCTTGGTAGAAATCACTCACACAGAGCCGCCATAATGCCCAGGCCCCTGACAGCATCATCCATCCACTCAAGCCAAGCGAATGTCTCCAAACTAATAAGGAAATATATGGTTCAAGGAGATCTGAAAAATTAAACAGGTATCTTATGAACAATTTGTTTCACAGGGATGTTTATTATATTTATCGAATGTTGCACTGGGTTGAGGTGTCTCTTGCACTGCAGCTTTATGTTTGAGACATCGGCTTGGAACCTGATATGCTGACAAGGCAGGTCTATAAAGTGTGAAATAAACACCTTCTCCTACAGCTCCTCTACCTCATGGCTGGCCTTGTCCTCCACTGTTGCCTGACTTTACTTTTGTCATTCTTAAGCAAGGCAGACCAGGTCTTCTATCTTGGTAAAGCTATATTTTCTACAGTTGTTGAATTAATAATATGCACATGCTGGAAAGGTCATTTTCAGCTGGAGTAAAAATACTTTTTTTGAATCTTTATTCCCCGATCTCACGGTCCATTGTTCATATCTTCTAAAATATTCTAATTTTAGCGGCAGAGCTTTGGAGGAGTCACCCATTTCTGTTTTCCTCGCAGCAAGCCTATCACCAATACACCTGTCATTGCTTTCCCTCATGCAATGGCTGATCACAGCACACTTTAAACATGGTTATTCTCCTCTTATCTCCTCTCATACCCTACCGATCCTGCTATCTCCAATCGCCGCTTTAATCATGTGGCACCTTCGCAACAAACCCCTCTCTCCCCCCATCAACATCCACAAGAGAATACTGCCGCCATCAATAACGACAAGAACTTTTTCAAAGTCTGCTCTTAAAAGCCCCCGTACCATCAAAATGGTCAGATTTCATTATGGATCGTGCATCGCAAAGAGACTCTTTCACGCATTCAGCTGATCATTGTTTTGGCTTTGCTTGTGAAGCTTATGCATGCAGTCCAAACATTGCAATAACACATTTACATCACCAGTCCTCTGGTGTCTTTCTTATGCATATAAATTAATTACCTGAATACGCCTCACTCTGTCTGACAGTCAATATTTAAAATTGCAGGTGAATGGCGTGGCCCTTTATATACATATTTACATCTTCTTTGCGCTATGCTTTACATGCTGTGCTGTATATGGTTGCTTTACACTGCTGTTACCAACTCAAAGTGTAGGATTTCTTTGCTGACACTTTTATCCTAACATTCAGTCACTCACACTCCCATGAACACATCAGGGGTAACACAGGGTTCAGTATCTTGCCCAAGAATGCTTTGACATACAGATTGGAGGAGCTGGGGATCAAACCGCCAACCTTCCAGTCGGTGGTCAACCCACTCTACCTCCTGAGCCACAACCTTACTCATAATGCTAACATCTGCTGGTTCCTGCCAGCCTGTGTATGCTTACTTGCCTTCTGAAGTCTTCTCGCTTTGTTGCATTGTAGTAATTGGATTGAAAAAGACTTGAATGATCCAAGAAAATTGCATTCTGTGTATGTCTCCGAATTTTCATAAATAAGTGGTTTTTTTTCTTCTCTTGTGGAAATCTGGCTCTGTGTTCTGCTTTTGTAGTTAAACTGATGTTCTCACAAAACATATGGCCAAAGATGCATTATAAGTCAGTTCCCTGCTTTTTGATTAACATCTCAGCTTAAATGAACCTCTGTGTATTCAGCTGCATCTCAATTGTGTTCAGCTTTAATGCTGACATATTCTCATCTGCAGCCATGTTATTATTGTGCTTGTGGCACACAGTCCACCCTCTAAACGCCCCTTTCCAGTTGTAGGTTGAACCTGCAGCATCGAGAGTGTGTGTTAATAAGAGAGGGCTTGTTAGGTGTGTATGAGGCCATTGTGGTCTCCACGCTCGCTGGTTTTCTTTGTGCCATAAAAGCCCGGCGATACAGTAACAGCCAGAGGCAGAAAGGAGCTGTCTGTCGTCAAGACGGCTGGTAACACTTGTTTCACCCACCCTTCCAGGGGGCCGTGGAGAATAGAGGAGAGGCAGCTGGTAGGCTTAACAGGAAATGCAATGGTAACAGTGTCAACAGCTGCCCTCATGGCCACGCAAGCCAAACGGCGGGCAACAACAGGCATTATGAAAAGCTACATGTTTGGATAGCTGGGGGGATTTGCTTCGTACTGTATCTCTGTGTAATGCTGCAATAGCAAACGAGTGCTATTGTGTGTTTTCTCATTAGAGCTTTATACTCTAAGCTTAGTCATTTCACAGGTGATGACAACGTGGACGCCGGTGAATGTTGAGTAAACAAGACAAAAACAACAGCTGAAGGAGAGCAGACAGGAGCGCTTTGACTGCTGCTTTTACGCACTGGATTATCGTTTCAGCCTGCTGTTTACTCGTGTCAAGCTAAAACAGTGTCCTGTTTCACATTTGAAGTATCTTCTCTTCAGGTTGCTGTTTTTCCTTAATACGTCTGGTATGATCAAATGAAATAGTTAGAGAAATAGATTTTAAGTTATTCTGATACTTTTTTTGTTTTGTTTTGTTTTGCATAATGTGTGCTGCACAGTTTGTTTAAAGTGGAGATAAGGACAAGAAGATTCCCATTACCCCTGGCTGTTACAGTGACCTCAAACTTAGGTCAAGATGACCCCCTGAGGAGTCAATAAATCACAGTGTCACCTTTGCTGCCTGATCCCCTCATGCTATCAGTAACTTTGAGCGTCCTTAGCATTCTTTCACTTCCCCTGCTCCTTGCTTGACCCCCCATTCAAACAAACCGCCTGTCAGCACCGCAGCGACAGGTACGACAGCTCCAGCTCACCGTGAGGAGTGATCTCCCCCAAAAAGTAACACTCTCTCTGTCCTCGACTTTCTGTCTCCAGCCCCCGCGTCTCCCCTCCCTCCACCTCCTCTATCTTGCCGGAACAACTCAAGCCTCACTTTTCCTGCCTTTTCCTTTCTCTATATCATCTTGGTACTGTCATTTGCAATTACTGCATGTACACTAAGCTGTTTGCAGATGGAATTTGTTTTTAGCCTTTATCCAAATTCCACGTGAGAGTTTTCAAATAAGGAACATGGGGTAGCATTGCAATTTTCTGTCTACAAAATCTGAGTCTTTAAGTCTTACATCCAATTTGTCAGGAGCTTTAATTCACCCTTATAGGATCATTGTTGGACATATATTTTGGAATCTTGTGGTATTATCTGCCATTTGTTAACTTTAATACCTTGCTGGGATTGCTGTGTGTTAGAGCTTATTTTATGTTGGACTTGAAGATTTGGAGCTTCTTTTATGTACAATTCATTACTTTAATATGTAAAAGACTCATTGGGGTCATCGTGGAATGAATGTAGCCATTAGTTTACATTCTTCGTCATCATTAGATGAATAAATATCAATGAGATTACCTCGTAAGCCTTGGCAAGTTCCACCCCATGACCCCGCTGCTACCAAGTCTTCTCAGACATGAAGTAAGTATTAAAGGGCTATTTCAGTTTACGTTTGAAATCCTAGCTGTGAAATAGCCCCCATTTTTGAGCTCGGGGGAATTATCTGAGATCTTTTTTCATTTTGCAAGAAGAGACCAAAGCGCCTTCTCATCGGGAGCAACACGGTTGCGATAATAGTAAAGAGGGAGGCCAACAGACAGTGGAATCTGCTTTCAATGACCTTAAATACTTTATCTGCACCTTTGAAGCTAGAGCGAGGTGATTGGCAGGTCAATTTGTGATGGTATCGGACGATGTACTTGGCACTCTTAATGCTCTTTGCTTCAGATAAGTCTGCTTAATATGAAAACTGTCATAATTCATCCGCCTTTTCAGCAATATACATTTTCTCGCGGAATCATCAATCCAGTCACCTGTCAGAAGAGACGTGTAAGGATTCGTATTCCACCATCCGCCCTTCTGTGATTTCACTTTATGGAGATTATCCCGCACTATGAAGCAGTTAGGATTATTCCTCTGGTACGCTGAATCAAAGTTAGTTTTTCCCTCCCTGAACACTGTGTGTTGACAGAGATAGCAAGTTAGAGCCAGACATCCAGGCCCGCAATATGGATGTTTTCACCGCATCCGCTCTTTGTCCAGTCTGCTGTCAAACCCATCACAGTCCCATCCCCTCTCAGTCGGTAGTTTCCTGCGTAAATTAACAGACTCAGTGGTGAACTAGATTCCAATTTTGAAGCGGAGTACAGTGTGCAAATTAGCCATGTTTTATAATTAAGCCCCGTGCACAGTGCGAACGCAGAGGTCCATTGTTCCGGATGGGGCAGGTGCAAATTTATTCTCTGGGGAAGCGCTGCGATGTCCGTCCTCCAGCCGAGTCCCATGCTTAGCCTAATCAGTCCCTTGCTTGAAAAATGTCCACATTTTGGCACCCTCTTGCTGGGAGTCACTGCTGAGAGTGGTCACAAATTATTCATTATTTGAGGACCTCATTTGTAACATTTCTATCAAAGCTTGCCACCACACAGACTAGCTCAACATTTTGATTTTTCATAATTATAGTTGTTTTCTGCATTTCTGTGTTGGTCCTTTAGATGCTGCCTCACCTCCGTCCTGCCACTTTCTGTGTGTTCCCTCAGGCACGCTGTCTTAGGAGGCCTTTAGGTTATGTCAGTGGATGAGGGAATGCTGGGAATACTGTCATTTTTCATGAGTTTTCTGGGGGCATTATGTTTGGCTTGATAAAACACCTTAAAAGAAAAGCAATCTTCAACTGTTAGAATAATCAATTCCCTGTTTCAGTTACATATTATGTTTGTTTTTTACTGTAAATTATTCAAATGTATGATTTAAGTTCAGAACAGCTTATGTCTTAAGCTAATCTTTGAAATTGGGCATCCAGTTGTAGAGTGGGTAGGACCTGAAATATGAAAAGGCAGATTCTCTTTTGGGTGACAAGGACAATTGTGCCATCTCTTTAGGTTTCTCTCATTCCTCTGTGGGGGCTTGAATCAGACGGAGACTAGCCACAGATAATGAGCCGTCTTTAATCATGGGAGACAGTACTTTGAGATGCTTTGCATCGCAGTTTCTGGATGGAAAAAAAAAGGGGGGGTCTAATTATTGTACTACAGAAAAATCACACAGCTTCCTGTCCATCGGAACTGATGCTGAGTCCTAACGAACCTTGACAGGAAGTGACAACAAACACTTTCTTTTTTCTGAGCACTGGAGAAGAAGAAAACAAAACTGAGGAGATTCATGATTGGAGGATGTAGATTAATGAATATTTGTCTCTTCAAAGTGAATCAGTGATTCTCTTATTTTGGAAAATATAGATAACTATGAGTCTTGATAAGATACAGTATATTGCTTACAGCTGACAGCATATACTCCGCTATATGCTTTATTGATGTTTTAAAAATGCAATTCTTGACAGCTTTGTATGAATAGTTCCAATGCTCATCAGCAATACGCCCTTCCTGCTGACAGAATAAAGATGAAACGGTGTACATCAAAAATATAAATGCATCAGAAAGTAAGCTGTAGTTGACTTTGACTCAAAACAGGCTCTGACTGAAAATGACAGGATGATGTTTTTGTTAAAAAAAAAAAAAAAATCTCAAACACGGCAAAGAAGCCGTGAATAAATTTCTGGATTGGTGACAAAACCCCAAAACATGTATTCCTTCACTGTCTCAGACACTAATTGCAGGTGGCACCTTATGATGTTTTAAAAAATGAAACATGACTCACATTGTACCTGTGAGGTTCTTTTTCAGTCAGTTTAAGAAAAGCCAAAATTTCATCTGGCTACAGTGATATTTCATAATAAAATAACAAAATAATCTTAATGGTATGAGTCTCCTTTCTTCATTTCACTGCGTAAAGTTCATTCCATTAAACTGAAATGGTTGCCTGAGATAAGTCCTCCAATCCCTTCTCTATTTCATCCTTGTCTATGGCCATAAAATCCAAAACAAAAAAGGAAAAAAAAGATTTGTCCCATAACCCTGTTTGATCATTTGCATCTAAAACGATATTCGACATTTGTTATTCCATCAATCAATACCATCTCTCCTATTCTCTGTGTGCATAATCTCAAGGCTTGCATGCAAAATGCTTAACAATAACATGTATGTTATACACGGAGCCATATATCATCCCTGGACGCATTTACATCCTGTTAACAATTTCTCAGGGCAGATTAGAGGGCCCTGAGACAGCAGCCCAGATCCCATGAGAGGTGGGCTTTGGGAGCTGATAAGGCCAACCATAGGAAGGCAGGATTAATACATATGACCAGGACACATGGAGGCTCTCTGATTATTCCAGCAGAAAAACGGCCCTATTGCATCGGCCCCGTGTGATTAAATACAGCCCGAGTGCGGACAGTGAAGCAAAGGGATGGGGAGATAACCGATTTTATTTATGCAAGCCGGTTAGCCCGGCAGATCACGTCTGAGGATTGTTCACGCTACAGGGGTGAGGAATCTCACCAGGGGAGCTCACCCCTGATCACACACAGGGCTGCTTTAGCTGTCACTTCACCACCTTGCCTTCCTCCCTCTGTAGAATATAGATCAAGCATTCCCAAAATATTTCATGTCAAGAATTTCCAAATAAAAACGCAGAATGTAACAGACCAAGCTGGAGATTATTTCTGTCATAATAAATCACGGAAGCTGCTGACTTTGTGCTTAAGGTGTTGTGTAACTGGGTTAATTATTTGATTGTTTTAACATCAGCAGAGGGATATAATGCCAAATAAATTTTCCTTGTGCTCAAATTGAGGTCTAGTCTTGTCTAAGCAGCAGTCAAAAATACAAAAATATTAAGATTATTATGTTGAAAGATAATTCTTTAGTTGATTAGTAGTTTATAATATTAGTATAATAAATTAAATGTATATATTTGGGACATCAGTCATTGGTTTGAGTTCCAGTGCTGAGAACGTGTCATCGTTAAGTCTGTGCTATCTTAAAGAAAAAAGCTTATATTGATACATAAAAAATGCTGCACAAACATTGTCATACATACAACAATTATTAACATCTATATAAATCCCAATTTCTTTTCATTTTATATTATTGTCATTTCATCACCCCCCCCCCCCCCCCAATGTACGTCGCCCGTTTGTAACTTAACGGTCACCAAAATTTGCATCCATGATGGAATTTTGTTCGAGTCATCACTAAATACAGAATGAAGAATTAGTTCTAAAATATCACAGACATATAGCTTAACAGAAATAAATTCATTCCAGTAAAGGTGAAGACATTTTTGATGACCATCAGGACTGCTAAATTTTATGTAAAATTTTAATTTTAATTTTACATATTCTCACCCTGCGGGCAGTCTTTGTTTGCGGTTTGGTTAGTAACTTAGCTGCTCCTAGGAATGCAATCTTTCTCTGTCTTTCTCTGACAGAGATCATTCCTGGAATCTGCTTGAGCCACTCTCCTAGTTTGGGGATCACTGCCCCGAGTATTCTGATTACATTGGGAGGTAATCAGAGGATGTTGCCTTCACCTTCCACATCTTCTCTAGCTCTTCTCTCAGCTCTTGGTATTTCTCAAGCTTGTTGTGTTCCTTCTTCTTGATGTTGCTATCACTCAGTATTGCTACATCTATCATTACGGTCTTCTTCCTGTGCTTGTCCACCGTTACTGTGTCTGGTTGGTTTGCCATCATGGTTTGTCTGTCTGTATCTGGAAGTCCCACAGCTTGGTCATTCTCAACCACCTTTGGGGGGAGCGCATCCCATTTTGACCTCTTGACTTCCAGGTCACGCTCAGCACAGATGTTCCTGCATACTATTTCAGCCACTTGGTTATGGTGTTCCATGCATGCCCTGCCTGCTAGTACCTGCACCCTGCTGTTATGTGCTGGATTATCTCAGGGGCATCTCTGCACAGTCTACACCTGGGGTCTTGCCTGGTGTGGTTGACTCGAGCCTCTATTGATCTTGGGCTTAGAGCTTGTTCTTGTGCTGCCATGATTAGTGCCTCTGTACTGTCTTTCAGTTCAGCTTTGTCCAGCCATCGGTAGGATTTTTTGATATCAGCCACTTCTTCTATCTGCCGGTTGTACATGCGGAGCACGGGCCTGTCTTGCCATGATGGTTTCTGTTCTTGCTCCTCTTCTTTCTCAGGTTTCTGCTGCCTGAGGTATTCGCTCAGCACATGATCCTTTGTGGCCATCTTCCTGATGTACTCATGGATCTTTGTTGTTTCATCTTGGATAGTGGTTCTGATACTCACTAGAATTTGGCCTCCTTTCTTCCACTTAGCGTACAGTCTCAGGGTGCTGGATTTAGGGTGAAACCCTCCATGCATGGTACAAATCTTTCTTGTCTTGATGTCAGTGGCTTCATCTCCTCCTTTGGCCAGCTTGTTAGCCCAGCAGGGTATCTGATGACCAGCAGGGTGTAGCTGTTGATCTTGTTCTTCCCTTACTCTCTGCAGGTAATGGTTCCCATTAAATGGATAACCTCAATGTCTGCAATGTTGCCTTCTGGTAGTAAAATCCCCCCAGTTCTGACTACTTTCCCTCTCTTTGTTACCGTCTGACTACACTTCTCCAGTCTGAATGACATTCCGATGTTTCTGTAGATCCTCGTGGTGTGGATCAGTGAATCAGTCTCTTGTTCCCTCCTGACACATAGTTTAATGTCATTTGTGTAGAGCAGGTGGCTAGTGTTTGCTCCATTCCGTAGGTGATATCCATAGCCAGTCTTGTTCTGGCTGAGGGGGTTCACGCCTGTGCAGAACAGCAGTGGGGACAGAGCATCTCCTTGGTAAATCCCGCCCTTGATGGTGACTTGTGCAACTGGCTTGAAGTTGGCATCTAATGTTGTTCTCCATATTCCCATTGAATTCCTGATGAGGAATCCTGTTGATCTTGTACAGTTCTAGGCATTTCAGGATCCATGTGTGAAGCACTGAGTCATAGGCTTTCTTTTAGTCAATGCAGGCAGTGCACAGGTTGGTCAGTCTGGTCTTACAGTCTAGAGTGATTGCTTTATCTACCTGTTTTGCTCATCTGGTGTTACTGCCAATTCCCTTCTGGGCCCTGCTCATGTATTGAGCCACATGCCTGTTTATCTTAGACACACATGATGTGTGACAGGATCTTCCATGTAGTACTGACACAGGTTAATGTAATGTAATGGATGGTAGTGGGATAGGGCCGACCTCTTCTGGGGATCCTTGCGGATCGGGACTGTCCGCCCTTCGGTCAGCATCTTATCCATTAGCAGGTGGTTCATTTGTGCTGCCTGGCGCTCGTGGAGTGCAGTTACCATTTTAGCTAGGGTGTCGGGTCCTGGTACTTTCATTTCATATTTAAGACTATATTAAGATGGTTACTGGATCCGGTTTAGGGAGTTTCCTGTGGTCTGCTCTTTGATCCACTGGCCACTGTTCTCATATTGTTCCCCTGCCACTGAGAGTACAGCTTGGATGGTTCAATGGAGAACATTTGGTTTATTCTCCCGGCTTCTCTGCCTCTGGTATCCCTCTTCAAGATGTTAGCTTAGGTATCAACAGCTTGTTGTCCTTCTTAGTCCTCTTAGACCCCTCTCTTCATCTTTTCTGATATCTGGCCAACTTGATCTTAGCTTCTATAGCCAAACATTTCAAGGATCACTGATGTCAGTGATGGCCTGCAGTGCTTTCAGAGGGAACTTCACGTAGCCTTGATAATCGGCCATGGAGATCCAACGCTTAGGATTTCTTGCCCAACATATGTAATTACTGTCCTATAACTGTCCACGCCAGACTAAATGGCGAATTATCGCCTCTTCCTGTGGCCACCAGCCAACCAATCATACAGGCCATTCTTCTCATGAGCTCATGATTCGTTGACTACCAGGGGCAGCCAAACATTCAGTTTATTCAGAAGTGCCACATCTGTTTACCAAAAATATTCCACTGGTAATTCCACACCCAGCTCCAAGCTAGCAAGGTAGGCATATTACCCATATAAAGTTTAACACTGTATGGATATTTTACTTAAGAAATAGACCAAACAGTTTTTAAAATAGCTGACTTATTTTCAGTTGAACAATTAATCAACTGACAACTGCAGTTCTGTTATTCAGTTACGAAAACCCCTTATTCAGGGACCCTCAGAAAAATCAGACATCCTTAAACTCCACTCTGTGAACTCAGCTGTGAAATCACCTTTGTCAGTGCCTGATGGAAATACAACGATGCACAGCCTGGGTTGTAAAGTTCTTCAGCTGCTCATCGCGAGCGGAGAAACTCTCCTAATTTATTTAATCGACTGCATAAAACACTCTCAAGTCCAGTTTCTTTGGCCACATCCTTGACAAAGACTTCAGCAAGTTTCAGCAGTAACTGTAGTTCACATTAGACTCTGTACACAAGACTTTGTGTGAGCTGGGATTACCTAATTAACTTCTTCAAAAACGTGTACTCATTATAGATTGAATTCCTTTTAGGGTGCTTTATTAATTAATTGTGTTAATGACCCATTAATGGAGGGGCTCCAGGAATTCTAATGAGCCACCTTAATTAAATATTATCTCACTGTTTAATCAATGCGTTTAATTATTCACATGATATTTTCTGTGGAATCAATTTGGTCCTGGGTCGCTGGAGCAAAATGCTGATTGTGAGCTCCCTCACTGATTCATCACTGAATTGGTCATCCAGTTCAAAATCCTCTTTTAATCATGGGGAGTATAAAGCCATTTGGCTCAGATCCATATATTTTCATGTGAGAGAGCAATTCTGATCATTTTGATATCAATTTTAATTGACCCCAGGTCACATTTTACATCTGTTTGAGAGACGTGTTTTAATTAGAGATATGAGATGTTGCAATTACTTGCCACAGTTGCAGTGAATTCCTGGCCATTAAGGGAGATGAATGGTAGGATTTAATATATTTTCATATAATTATGGACAATCTACCTGCAATTTTTTTTCACTCTTCAGTGTGCTGCGTTATGCTACAGACTTTATACATTGTCTCTCAACAATGACAAGCGTGGCTCAGCAGCGTGAAATCTCCAGCTGCTTAACAGATACGCAGAGGACAAATTCGGACACATTTCTCTGCACATTCACAGTAATGTGTAGTTTTAGGCGGAAACACATCCATGGAATTTGTAGTCATGTCATCACCAAGTTTCTCTCCATCTCGAGGCCCTGAACCTCTGCTCTTCCTCTCTTCCCTCCTTCCCCCCTCTTCTCTAGAACAAACTGGAAGACCTCAGTCATCATCCTCATTTTAGCTCAAATTTGGTGGGATCAAAGGTGGCCAGCTGGGTGGGGGCGGGTAGCAGATGGTTGCATGCTCAGAGGGACCAGGCAAAGGCCCTTCAGGTTTTAACACCTCCTCTCCCCTGGGTGCCCGGGTGGGGGGGATCCGGCTCGGGGAACCTACCTGAGCTCAGTGGCATGACCAGCAGGCTTCCACTGCACCACCCCCTGCTTTGCTCACATATGGCGCCAGCTATGGGGTCTTTTAGCTGAGGTTCTGACCTGAGGAAAATAAACTGTGGAAGGGCAAGGGAAGGTAAGCCTCACTCATTAGGTTGAGTGCATGAGAAAAAAAAATCCATTCATTAGGAAACTTAGAATAAACTTTTTTAAGGATTCCACTTACATACAAATTCTACACACATACAAAAACATCCAAATTCTTGTATGTTTTTATAAAACCAATAATTTTATGAAATAAAAACATATAAGAGCAACTTTTATATGTTTATATGCCTGCTGGGAACTAGATATCAGAAGTTCCTCCTCTGATTCTTTACCTCTGCTAACCCACTGTTTTGGGGTCTCTAGCTGGTTACAGAGACTGCAGGTGCTGGGGCTGATTAATCCCTTGCCAAATCAGCTCCGCCTCAGCAATCTCAAAGTTCCAGGAAAAAGAGCCTGCTGGGAACGTGAAGTGGTACTTGTGGTCTGAGATTATGACTTTCAGACTTGTTGGCCTTGAGAACACAAATGTAGCCTCTTGAATCGAATTTGCAGAGGGAATAAGTTCTGTGGAGAGGGTGGGGTGGGGGGGTGCTCGATTCATCCACCGACCAGTGTTTTTTTGGGGATAACTATTTTTCCATAAATCCATCTTAAGTACTCACATTCTCCCTGTGGCTAATAGGATCATGATGGGAATAATCTTTGCAAATCTGACAGAAAAAAAAAAAGAATGTCCTGGCCTTCAACTTCTTCCTCTCGGTAAATGAACAATTTCAAGAGTCTTTCCTGTGGGACAAGGGGGAGAAAAAAAAAGACTGGCAACGAAACAAATAAGAGGAAAAACAGCGTCATTTTCTCAGAAGGTTTGGCTACTATTACTGAAACCATATAGGTTATACCTAATGTCTGCATTTCAGATGGAAATGCAAGTGATTAGTATGTCACTCTAGTACAGTTTAAAAATAACTTTCTAAAATCAATATTTACCCACCTACACTTCTGTGGTAAATGTACAATTTCACCTTTTCTCCGTACTTGTGAAAACTATGAATACAGATAAGTTTGGTTTAATTTCATACATGTATAGTAAATTAGTCTGCAAATAATAGCGACCTTAAGGCGTCCAGTGAACACAGCAAAAATAGAACTGCCATCCAGTTCACAGTGGACTGAAATTGAAATGGTACCTGATCAGACGTTTGTTCCCCATTCTCAC
The DNA here is from genome assembly GCA_034780415.1 of Cichlasoma orientale. Lineage (NCBI taxonomy): Eukaryota > Metazoa > Chordata > Actinopteri > Cichliformes > Cichlidae > Cichlasoma > Cichlasoma orientale. Next base: position 23,563 of record JAVDPK010024137.1, read on the forward strand.
CTTGTCACTCACACCCATTTCTAGTCCCACAATAGCCTCAGATGGTCACAATATGACCAAGCAAACCTCTTATTGTCATATCAAACTCTGACAGTGCTTGGATATGTTTTTGCCCTGCATTTACTCACCTGCTCCCCATGTACAAACACATATTATTTTGGGCTTTCACAATTTCAAACAACAAAGATGGAACCAGAAAAAAAAAAAAAAAAGATTGCTGAGATTTATGATTTTCTCACACATGCCTGGCCTCATCAAAATTAAAAGCTGTGATACTATCAAATACCAGTCTAATGCTCAGCAAAATTCAGACTTACTAGAGCTCAGACAGTACGCTGTTGCGTCACAGAAAATTAATGAATTGTCTCTAAGCTATTTTTAAAGCAAACACTGCCTGGTTGAAGCTTTAAGGATAAGATGATTTGCAAATATTTTTGCAAATTAGGGCTCCATATAATGTTTTTTTTTTTATCTATTATTATTCTTTTCTTGATCAATAAGTGGGTTATTATTCAAACATCTAATGGATTGTCAAAAATAGCTGCCAGTAATTTCTCTGCTGATTGACGGAGTCTTTAACTGAGTAATGGCTGGGTTAAACAAGCAACATATAGACAACACATGGGACTCTGGGAAATTCTGCTATTTTTTTGTGACATCGTTTTTTTGTGCATATTGCAGCGCAAATCCGAGCTCTTAAAGAGTAAAGAAATCCTGTGACATTTACTGGGATTGCATTCATACCGTTTAATCACTTGAGAGACAGTGAAGGTATTGGCTATACTCAAACCGAAACCTACAACTTCACAAAGAGCTGCTGGGCCCATTGCATTCTGGGACAAAGGTGTCATCCAGGATCCATCTATCCTATAGCATCACAGTAAAAAGCAAGGAGTTGATTTAGCTTCCACCTATGTTTTTTTTCTCTATGCCTTTTGTTTGTGTACTTGTGTGTGTGTCTGTGCGTGTATCTGTGAGTGACCCATTGTGACCAGACACCTGCCCACAGGCTCCTTGTCTGACTGATGAATCAGTGTCTTCAAGGTGTCTTTGAAGAAGTCTATTGTATGCCTTTGTTCTACAGTCTTAAGCGTCCTGTCCTGTGCCTCCCTCTGCACACTAAAGAGAAAATAAATCCACTGCTGACACTGCTACAATGAATGGCCCAGGCCACTGTCCCATCAACCATCTCTTCCAGCTCAGAACAGTAGGAGAAGGGGATAATGGATGTTGGATCAGAGACAGAGAAAGGAGCATCTCTTTTCCATCTACCCATCTTTGCCATGAAGGAATAAATTAAACTGAAAAAAGAAAAAAAAATTCCCCAAAACTTTTTCTCATTTTTATTCAGTTTTCTCTTTACTCGCTTCATTTGATTTCTTTCCTATTTGTGATGTCACACCTGCTATCAGTCATGTGCTGCACGGTCTGTCAGGGCAGATTAGAAGCAGGGACTTGTGCCTCGACAGCCATCGTACAGTATCAATATTGTGACGGCTGAGGAGCCACCCGTCCTCACATCTCCTCAGAGTGCAAAGACAATTGAAAAGAGGAAGCGTCACAAACCTGACACCCGAGTCACTTCAAGGAATCCCTTTCAAGAAGAAATAAAACCTCACCTGACAAAGCAAAGCTAGTCCAGGACAAGAGTAAATAGCATCAAACAGCAAGGGTATTTCCACTTTTAACAAAAGGAAATGCACTCGCTGGAATTAATTAACATTCAGGAAGTGAAATTATGCTCTTAAATGTTCTGTTTTGCTAAAGGAATTTTTATTAGACATGTGGTCTTTTTGTGCATGTTTAAAAAAAATAAATAAACTAGACAAAAGGAATTCTGCTTGTGACAAGAAAATGCAGTAGGCAGTCGCGGTTAAAAGTTGAGGTGATTTCAATCGATAACAGTTTCATTATTGAAATGAGAGGTATTTCATACAACGGCTAATGCTTGTTGGTGCATTTTTCAAATTTTGTAACATTAGGCATAGACACTTTGGATTTTTTTTATACAACGTCTGGCCCTGAGATTTTTAGTTTGACAAAATGTAATAATTTCCCCTTATACAGTACAGCTCATTAACCCCAATTACTCTTCCAGGAGGCTATCAAAATTACTCTTTTTTTCCCCAGTGTTCTAATAACTCCAGCTGGTCTCCTCATCAACCAGTTTAATCTGGGTGAGTTAAACTGGGATGTAAGCCAAATGAAAAAATGTAACATGAGGTTAATCACCCTTAATACAGCCTCTAAAGTAATGCAATGCAATGTGTCCTTTTTCTGCCTTTTCTCTTATGTTCCTCATACTCCCACCCTGCTAAATTTGTCATTAAAAGTTAGACGTTGCTTTTTTGTAGCAAGATTAGTGAAGTTTGTGACCCGCTGACTTCTGGGAAATACATTTACTGCGCTGAAAACATGAAGACAAAGAGAGCGGTCACATTTTTTTAATTCATCCTTTAGCTTGGTGCATATAACTATGAATGTTTTAACCAAATTCCCTTGTTTTCACCAGATGACATTTAATTTAGACCCTGGTAGCTCTGATACCAGGGTCTACAGATTGGGAGCACTGTGCATCAAATCTAAGATGCCTACAAAAAGCAGCAAAAGTCCAGAAAAATAAGATGGGATGGAACAAATTGAAAAAGAAAACAGAAAAAAAAACAAGCAGAAAAAAAAAAGAATCCCAGGGTGATTACAAGATCAGCACGCCACAGTACAATTACCATCACTTTGAATTTGAAATGGCCATTTAAAGGGCAGTAGAGCATCCTGGAAAATTAAACTGGAGCCTAATTAGCACACTCCAACCTGACAACAGTGCAGCTTTCAGCCTGGCTGAGCAAAGCAGTCAAGCAAGAGGAATTGAGTGACTGAAGGACTGAAGGACCAAGGAGGCCCTGCCGCTCCTCCTATGAACCTATCATACACCCAGCTGGGAAAAACACTAATGCACGGACATGCAAATGCAACATATACATGTGCATGTACACACAAGCTTCCTGCTTTTCACCCCAGCAACGATCAAATTTAATTCATTCATTATATATCTGGCAGTGTCATGTTGTCATATGAGGTGAATTTATAACATATTGTTAAGAAATTTATGTGCATTATGAGGGCTAAATATTCCTTTTCAATGTGAATTCATGTCCTGTGTTCTCCTCACTCTGCCAGTAGTGGTTAGGTCAGGCCGTGACCCCCTGACTCTGTACTGTTAAATTAACTCAGCCCCCAGTTGTGTGTTGTGCCAAGTGTCAGGAGAGGCCTCTAATCCTGTCTCCTTGTCTGGTTGGACAATCAGCACAGGACTACCTTTCCTTTCCAGACCAATCTACCTCCAAACCAACCTCAGCTCAACCGCTGCAGGCTCTCCTGCACAGAGTGAAGACCACCTCCTTACTCCACTGGAATGCTAGTTCAACCAGTTGGACAGTTTTCTTTATATAGCACTTTACAGAATGATGCAGCAACAGAGTTTTCCTTTTCAGATGAAACTTTTGACCGTCAAAGTGGGTGAAAAGTGGCATTGCAAAATCCTGCCGGAGGGATGAAAAACTGCTGAGGGGAGGTGAAACAAGAAACTGTCAAGACAACTCTATGTGTGTGTGTGTGTGTGTGTATGTGTGTGAGATTCACCTCTGTCTTTCCTGAGCCCTGGGGTCTTTACTGAGGTCTGGTCAAAGACAAGGAAAGCCCCATGGCTATATCTGCCACAGAGCACAAGAAGACAACTTTAACTTCCCTGAGAACTTTGTTAAGTTTGGTAGTTTGCGGATAAAGTTGAGAACAAGATGTGGAATAGTCTATAATTTCAAAGAATATAATTAATGAGAGATAACAATAGTCCTATTACAAGTGTGCTGCTATTGTGACGTACCAGATCTCATATTGATTGCAGCCCGAGCAAGAGCTCATTTCCTCTGGGCAGATCAATTCAAACCTGTTCCAGGGACCTACATGACCTCTCCATGCTGCAATCATAGTGCACCAGCATTGTCGGAAGGCACAATTAATTTGATTTTAGTCAAATGTTGGGCTCAGTCACTGCCTATTTAATTAACCCAAATCGTGTTATTGAGCCTGATGACAAAGAGGTTTCTGTGCGCGAACCTCATTGTCAGATCATTTTTCTGTTGTCTCATTCAACTCAGTCAAAGGTTGACTAAGAATAACCAGCTGCCAATATGGACTACATAGGGAAGCATTATTGTTAATGAAGGGTGCATACCAGATACCTTATTTGGGGGGGGGGGGGGGCCGTTTCAAAACATTTAAAAATTTGTTAAAGCATTTAAACTGGTATAACATAAATACAATATAGTAAATATATGTACATTTCTTAGTGTCTTCACTCCCATTGTTAGACAATATAGTGGGACAATATATATATATAGCAGTTACACGGCTTTAACTGGTCTTGCTAGCTTGTCACATAAGTGTCCTGTTTTAAATCAAATTTCTGATGCTAGTCAAATTAGCAGGTGAAGCCTGACACATAAAGAATGAACAGTGCAAGTCAATCACCTTCAAACTAAAATGACATAAATACCATTAAATTCCATAAGACATTATTTCACCTCAGTCTTCTATTAATGCCTTTCTCTCATCTGAAATGACATGATATTTTTCCCCGTGACACACACCGTAATTGACAAAGCCTGGCTACACTTTGCCAAAGAGTATTGAGCCGCTGTCTGGCTGAAGAATACAAATTCATCTTGAAATCGGAGGTGCTCAACAAAACTGCTGCCAATTATCTGAAGCCCTGTAAATGATAACTCTGTGGCCACTCGAGCATAAAACAAGGAGATGAAGATGAATCTTGCTCTTCCCCATCATTTCATTCCATTTAATTGACAAGCTCTCACTCGCTGTTAAATTTAGAAGATTACAAATATGAGCTGAATCTCGAGCACTCAGTCCTTCTACTCTAATCATATGCAGAACCAGTCGCAAATTAATCTACATATTTTAATAAGGTGCCAGTAGCGGGGAAGGTGTGTGCAGACATTTAACGGATTATCATCCGCCATCCCCCGAGTTCAGAAATTGAATAAATATCTTTCACATAAATACATGGGAACCTCGGCTGATAGCGAGGAGCTTTTCTCTTACAGTACCAACTTGCTTGTAGTCTTTTCTCTCTCTCCCCTCTCTTTCTCTCTCGCAGATGAACATGTGGACAAGGCTTTCCGAGGCTTTCTTCACTTGTGGACCACAGTCTTACACTCAGGCCGATTAACAGTCCCAAGCACTTATTGAACAGAGAAGATGTAATTTCCCCGGCTTGTTAATACCAACAGCTCCTTTTTCTACTTCCAATGTAATCTTTGTGAGCACAGGAGTGAAATATCGAGAATTAAACCTGCTTTGGAGATGATGAAGCCTCGCGAGTATCAAAATGGCCATGAGTAAAACACTACTATGAGTTTAAAAAGTTAAGTAGGCATACTCATACCAAGCACTGTAGAAAAACTTAGCAGAAGCAACTTTCTGATTAAGCTGATTTTATTATTTTATTCTTCCCAACTTTTGTTTTGGACTGTTTCTTGTTTCTAAAGTATTTCCTGAACCATCTATACCCCCAACAGATTTCTATTAGAATGTTCCAAATTCTGATTAACAGTCCAAATACATACAGTACATTTAGCTATAAAACTATTGAAAAATATCAGTTATGAGTTAGTTTTAATTTAAAGTTCACAAGTAGCTCTTCCAAGCTATATATGACCATTTAAGATTTGTACATTTATGTTTTTATCATTTTTCTCCTCCTCTTTCGCATCTACCTTCTCTGCCGCTCCAACTCATCCTCTTCCTCACGTGAAAGCTCATCTCCTGAATGGAAGTCGGGCTCTAAAATAAGAAAACGTGAATAAACACACTTATTTATTCCAAATAGTTCAGCTAAAACTTGAGTGTCCTAAAAATCATATGTTGCCCCTAATAAACATTCTCACTTGTATGAAAAATTAACTTGCTAATTGGTCAAATCTGACCATGTTAGATCCACTTGAGCAGTGTTTCTCAAACTGTGGGGCCCGCCCCACTGGTGGGACGCAGGGTCATGACAGGTGTGGCACGAACAACCTGGGAGAAAAGTCATTTGGAACAAAATGTTTAACGTCGCATTAATTCTCACGGCGGAACAAGGAAACGTTAGCAGGTACGTTAGCACAGCGACTAGCAAAACTCTCCACCGTTACTGTCTGCTGTGTACATAGAGCCGCCATGCTGCCGCTTCGCCACCGGAGACCCGGGCCGTTTATCAATATGCGTACTTGTGCGGACTTGTGTACTCGCGTACTTGAGAAACGTCATCACTCTCAGCCCAAGTACTGT
>JAVDPK010024212.1:9398-29834 GCA_034780415.1 Cichlasoma orientale
TTTCTGTATTTAAGCAAAAGCCCCCGTAGCAATCGCGCCCCCCCCCCCCCCCCCAGTTCACCCGACCTTCCTGCGTCACTTTCTCCGTCTCCTCTGCAAACCTGCTGTGAAATCTTGCATATTTGCTTCAATCTGTTGTTATGTAATTTATTATTTGGGCTGTATAATTGCAATGAATTATTTATTAACATACAGTATATTGCTGTAAATTCGGATGTAAATTTACATTAAAATATTTGTAAAATGTCTTCACTGTTATTGTTGTGTATCTGGGGGCGTTTTTACTTCTGTTAAATATTTATCAAAGATCTGTGTTTGCGTTTACTCAGCTAGTGGTCCTACACAGAGTAGCTGATTAAAATTGATAAAATGTCATCATTTCTGACCCTCCACAGCTCAAGAAAAAAAAAAGAGCAGCAACAAAAACTCCCAAGCCTTTGGAGGTCTTCGAAGTTTGCATACAAATTGTGCCCTCCGTAATTATTATGAATGGATTTAATCATTGTAATTCTTGGACAGCGAGCAGCTCCTGTGGACCTGGTGGTTATGTTTGAAAGGATGGCATTACCATGTTTTAATAACAGACTTTAAACATGCACTTAAGGAGGCACACTCTTAGTCACTGTGATTGCTGTGTTTAAAAATAGCCCATATCAGTGTGCTGCTGCCAGCATGCCATCCCTTTTAGTTATTTCCTTGCCTGATATTTTATTGCTTCAGCGTATGGGCTTTAAACAGCAGAAGCAGATCTGATGGTCTCACAGTATCTGCTGGGAAAGGTTTGGATTTTTCATCTTCAGTGTAAGGAAACAGTGCACAAGAAGAAAGGAAAAATTCCATTATTTAGTACTGTGATTTAAAAGTCTCGACCCACTTCTCATTCTTTATATTTTGCTTCCAAGAAGACATTCTTAAGGAAGGGAAACAGGGAGTAAAGGCTGAGGTATGCCAAATTATACAAGCGCTAGACTGAAAATCAGTGGCAACAGGTCTTATGGAGTGTTGAATCCAAATCATCATCAATATGTACAGCAGAGGTCAGGAGAGAGCTACAGCCATCTGTAAAACACGGTGGAGGCCCTGTCATGGTTTGGGGCTGGATTTCAGCCAGTGGTGTTGGAGATTCTGACAAAAATTATGGAATTATGAACACAGAAAAGTACCATCATCCAATATGCAATATACTGATTGGCAACAGCTTCATTTTTCAGCCTGACAATGATCCCAAACACACTGCCAGTACACTAAAAGCACACCTGGATAGAAGAACACACAATGGAACACTGTGAGTCATGGACTGGCTTCCACAGAGCCCACACCTCAGTATCATTGAAGCAGTGTGGGATCATCTTGACAGAGAATGGACCAAAAGGCAGTCAACATCCAAAGAGGAGCTTTAAATGTCCTTCAAGAACCCTGGAGAACTATTCCTGAAGACTAATTAAAGAAATGACAAGAAAGCTTTTCATAAATTGTAATCAACAGGGATGGAGGTCACAAAGTTAGCTAACTGATAGGTACTAATAACTTGATGGATTTGTATTTACTGTGTTTGGTAAACATAAAAACTCTTAAAATGATCAAAGTTGTTCAAAAAGTCCGACCATTTCCTTGTGTTCAAATGTCTGTACCTGCTTCTGGCTCTTTCCCAGAGTCTCTATGGTCTCTGATGCCAAGAGCAGCCTCCTGTCCAGCAGAGCCACCGGCTTAATGCATTTTTAACTGGCGTGTGAGTATAGACCGAAACTGAAGCTGCACTAAAATACTCATTAATACTGAGAACTATTTATTTATTTATTTTTAAACATTAATGTTTTGTGTAGCCGTGTGCCAATTTGAGATGATGAGACATACATTAAATCAGGCTTTTACTCGTGTCTCATCACTACAGCACAGTATTGGCCGAGATTATTCAAAAAGATTATTCAGAGCCAATTCTTTAACTCACTGTCATTTTCCCCCCCAGTGCCATTCGATGAAGATGACAGGCAGGCACTGTACCTGTTCAAGAAAGTTATTGGTAAGAGCAGTGCTTCTGTTTTGGGTTTGACGTTAGTGTGTTACTCTAATTTTCATACTTTCGCACAAATAGTTGGCAGGTGCCACAGCAAATTACACAAGAATGACACTGCTGTCACTGAGAACATCAAGTGCTACTGTACCAATTCAGTATGTAACTGATTTGCTATTTCCTTTTAATAACGTACATGTTTCTGGGCATCAGCTCGCTGTAATTCTATGCATTCTGATGACAAATGACTCACACATATGCTTTTTTTCTCTCCTTCCAGGTGTCGGTCATCATAAATGTGAAGCCCAAAGATCTTGGTCTGCTCACAGAAGCATACATCTCCGTGCAGGAAATTCATGATGTGAATGAATGTTAAGCTGCACCAAAACATCTGCAGACAAGGATTCGCTGATTTATTTGTTTCAGATCAGAGTCAATTTTTTTTTTTTTTTTATGAGCAATTTCTTCTTTTCATTTGAACACATCACCGGTGAGGTTGGACTTGTAAAATGACAGTGCTTTGCCATCTAGTGGTGATATTGTGCACTGTCTCAAAATGTGTACAAAAGTCAAAAGCCTTCTTATGATGTGACTAAAAATGGCTGCAAGGACAGACATTGCTATTTTGCCTCACTCTCATCTTTTAAGGGCGCTCCAGTTGAATACCTGAGGCCGACAGCATCTCTCAGCTGAAAAGTTCAAATCTCATCCATGCCCCTCAGTGTGCACACATCAATGACCATCACTTTCTTATAGCCACCCGTCAGCCTCACGGGAGAACCTGTCTGATGAGGATGAGGAAGACGTGGCATGGCACTGAAGCTTTTTCTGAGGCCTGTCAGGAGCATACGTATGGTGAGTCTGTGTTGAGCACTGATGTCCAAAATGTTCAAAATGTCTGTGTGGACATTCATCAGGGACAGGTGTGTGAGTCTCTTTGGCGTCATGGTGGACCATACCCATGTTTTTAATGACCACAAGTTGGAGAATGATCATTCGGATGAGCGGCCTCAACCGAAGGACGAACAGAGAGACAATTCAAGGTGTTTGCAGCCTCCGTGAGCATGGCGATAGAGCTCGTTGATCTGCTGGTATTCCTTTGGGCTCTTTTTTTTTATAAGCGAATCGTTTAACAAACTAACTAAAATCTAAAAATAAAATAAATCTAAAATTAGTTTCTGGCCAATTGTGAGGTGAAAGATGCACCATTTCTAGCTACTAATGACTAGGCTATGTAACAACATTTGACTGTGATATTTGGCTATTCAACGGAAAAAAAATTTCAATATTATTACTTATTTATAAAACCCTCGTAGATAAATAACAACAGGAATATTGTTTGAAATGTTTTAACACCTTTATTTATTTATTTATCTGTTGCATTTAGTAGGGGGTGCCGAAACGCGCCCATGGAAATGTTTGGCAGTCATTCAGGTAGCTTCTGGATGGCTATCACCAGATAGTTGTTCTCTGGAGAGACAGAAAAGATGAACCATGCAAATGCAGGGCAAACAGCTGAGCTAAAAGTCTGAATTTACACCATGGATAATCACTAAGTTAACAAACCCCCAACTAATTAACACTCACCTGTCACAACAATGATCTCGTGATTCTTGGAGCGGACTCGGAGGGCGCTGAGATCATTCTGAGGGTCAATATTTCTGATTGTGCTCCTGGATAATGCTATGAGGTTTTGAAGTTGTGCTGCATACCGTAGAGTCAGGGACTGATCCAAAGTGGATCTGATGGGGACGCCTTTAAAAAAAAAAACAATACAAAAAATACATTTCTTTATATTCAGACTGTGTTGTTAATATTTAAGATTTTAAGAAGTCATCCGTCTGACTATCTTCATCAGTTCTCATATGCTGCTCACAGCTCTCTCCTCCATGGATGTGTCTTCCCTCTCTTTTTTATACTTTCCTGTGGGACAGTTGCCTGCTTGCTCGCTTTGAGGCCATCGCTCTCCCTCACTTACTCTGAACTTTACTGCTTTTCACAGAGGTAACAGAGTTCAGAGTTACAGATCCATCTGACAGCTCAGGTGGAGCGCAGAATTCCTCCAGAAGAGAGCTGCTTTATTATAAACTATTCCACTGTGTAAACCTGGAATCTGTCTAACAGTTGGCCTGTATGGTGTGCAGAAGAGCACTGTGTAAGTTCTATAACTTACACAGTAATTGTGACACATGCGTCAATCCCACTTTTTCCCCCCTGTATGCCATGTAATGTTAGATATTTATTAAAGTCAGTATAAAAAGCGAGGAAATTCGTGTTTGGTTGATTATTTCTTTGTTGCAACAATGCTTCTTGGCATTAAATCTTATACAGTTGGAAAGCCTGTTTAGTTCCCCTTAAATGGTGCCACATTTGTAGAGAAAATTGCATTTGTGTGTTAAGCAGCAGAGTTGGGTATGTGGGTTGTGCTCATGAAAAACTTGCCAAATATTCACTGCCAATGCCAAACTTCTGGTACCCCAGGTGCTGACTGTCATTGGAGGCAATCTCAATGCAAAGAGATATCAAGATGAGATTCTGCAACCAGTGGCAATCCCATATCTCCACAGTCCAGAACCGAACTCTATCCTCCAAGAAGACAACAATTACCCCCACAAAGCGAGGTTTTTTTTTTTCCCCAGAATTTGGGAGCGGAGAGGATGGAATGGCCTGCCTGCAGTCCTGAATTCAATCCCACTGAACACTTGTGGGATCAGCTTGGGCATGCTTTTCGTGCCAGAGTGACCAACACAACCATGTTGGCTGATTTGCAACAAATGCTGGTTGAAGAATGGGATGACATCCCACAGCAATGTGTGACCAAGCTGGTGAGCAGCACGAGGAGGTGCAAGGCTGTTGTGGCTGCGTATGTTTCTTCCACATGCTACCGAAGTCGCTGTTTGTTCAATGAATACATTGTTAAATCGCCAGTATGTCTTGTTTCTTCAGACTTCAATCATCCAATTTAATAAACGACACCAAACAAGAGTCAGCAGCAGAATAGCTGTTTGCTATTGGCAGAAAAGATCTGGAAAGTTTTTCATGGGCACGGCTCACATACTCAACTCTGCTGCTCAACCCACAAATGCATTTTCCTTATAAGGGGAAATAGACAGGCTTTCCATAGGTATAAGATTTATTGCCAAGAAGCATTGTTGCAACAAAGAATTAGTCAACCAAACACGTGGGCCAGATTTACTAATGCTGTGCAGCAGAGCAGAACTCTCTTTTGGTGTTAAAAAGCTACATTTCTGCACAGAGATCAGTACATAATTAAAACATCTCAGCACAGCTTTTTCTCAGCAGTGTGCACACAAAGCAATTTTCATATAGCTTTTTCTTTTTTACTTCTTTCTATCCAGCTGTTAATGTGACTGTGTTAGTGTGACTTTGGTAAGCACCTGCAGCCTCACACCTGAGAAGAGCTGCATTGTACCTGCAGTAAAAAACAAGAGCCACGCGGTACAATAATGGTGTGCTCATTCTCACACAGAGTCCGATGGTAAACAATGTTGGTGCTCTTCTACACATGAACCGGTAAGCTTTTACACACAGATTTAAGGTTTATGCGGTGAAATCATTTGTAATAAAGCAGCACTTCTCAGGATCTTCAGGACCTCACACAGCCCCCAGCCATTTCTAACAGACTGCTTCATCCTTATAGAAAACTATGCTAAGTCTTCTTCAGCCTCCTCTCATTTATCTTAAGTACCACGCTGCTTTAGAGAGAAACACGTGTAAAACCTGGGCTGACACTGCATTATTTTTGTTAGGACAGAACTGGCTCCCTCACACTCACTCATCACATGTGCTCCTCTATGAGCCACTAATCTGCACCTGCTCTTGGTAGGTAGGTATTCATCAAAATGAACTGACCACATCTTTGTATGCAAATGAGAGCACTGTTAACAGATCACCCAAAAAACTTTCCATTCCCATGGGCGCATTTTTGTGAATGCATCATCACGCTAATTTGTCCCGCGCCTTACACTGTGCCTCTTTGGTAAAGCCCAACAGTAGCTTTTTGATGCCAAAAGAGGGTTTTGCCGTTGGTCATTATTTACTTTCTTGCATGAAATGGCTTACTCTTAGAGTGACAACTGAATTTCTACCAATAAAGGTGTGAATATTTTATTTCCTCTCTTGGGATAAAAAGTGGCAGAGTGTCGCTCCGTTGCTCTCTGACAGCACTACTCCTCTGCTTTTTGCTATTACTTACCATCTGGATTGACAACTAGTGTTCCAATCACTCCTTTATTGGCTTCAATCCTCTTCATTCTTGCCTCAACTTCCTCAGCCTGCTTGACCAAAAACATGTTTAGGCACATGCAAATTTTCCAGAGCTCATAAAACTGTAATCAAACTGATGGCTGAGGGATTTCATGTTCCATTTAAAGTCAGAAAATGTGAAACATACTCTAAAAGAAACAAAAGATGATTTTAGTAAGTTTACATCCTACTTCACTACTGTTAGTGGAATTATTCATAACAATGTCTATCAAATATGAGTAGCTGTGTGTATGCTCAAGTGTTTTCTTTTCTTGTCTTTTTTATGCACTCCTATTTGACTTAGCTTACTTATTCCAAGTGTGATTCTTATTTAAATATTGACTGTATCTTGCTAGAATTAAAAGACAAAACAGATGGTAAGGGGTTTTACATTATATAGTTGATAATACGTGGTGATTATGTGATCAGTTTTGCATATGAAAACGTAACAAAGAGAAGTTGAAAAAAAATATAAATAATAATAAATTACTTCTATTTTGAGTCGTTCTTTTATGAGTTATAAAAGTTATAATACGTTATAATACTTTTATAACTTTTATAACCTAAAAAGAACGATAACTATAAATACTAGCAATGTGGTGGATTTTTCGCCATGTTTGGTAAACCTAAACATTTTTACAGTTATCATTATGTAGTAAATGTTTTTGAAGTCCTACCGTTTCCTCCATGTTCAAACGTCTTCTTTCTGCTTACTCGCTTTGATATTCCCTGTTACCAAGAGAGACGGAAGAGACGTCAGGAGCGAGCGGAAGTGTAACGCAGCAGTCATTGTGTGTGGAGGTGTGTTGTGTTCTGTTTATCCTACCTGCGAAAATGCCGGAGTTAGCGGTGGAAAATGTGGTCGTTCACCCTCTGGTGTTGCTAAGCGTGGTCGATCATTTTAACAGGTCAGTGAGAGCTGTATTTAAGTCAGTCTTCTTATCGGTATTGAAAGTCAAAGTGTCGTGAAACGTCACGCCGCTGCTTGGCTAAGCTAATGTTAGCCATGCTGAGTCAGAGCCCGTTAGCTCGTTAGCTTCTGAAAGTGTCAGTGAAAAGTGTGAATCAACACAATAGTATTATTAACCAGCATTTGTACTCGCTAATACAAATATGCGAGCGGCTTGATCTGATATCAGTAAACATGACGGAACTGTGCGTTGACTCTAGCTTAGCTTACAGGCTCGCTAACGAGTCAGACTGTACGGGCTTCTCAAATTCAATTTTAGTTACCCTGTGAAGCTAACAGCGTCCTCTGCTCTGTTTTTTTTAATTTTTTTTTTTATTTATCCTTCAATCTACAGGATAGGAAAAGTGGGAAATCAGAAACGAGTGGTTGGTGTCCTCCTGGGATCATGGCAGAAAAAAGTTCTGGACGTCTCAAATAGTTTTGCAGGTAATGTACATCCTCATTGACGTGTTTCCTTCCTGAAGTATAAATCAAACTTTGCACCACTCTAAATCTGATACAGTTGAAAAAGGGTAGTTCAGGGATTGTGTTTTAGTTTGGACAGGCAGAAAAGGATACTTTTAGAAACTGACCCCGATGCCCATGTTTGTTTCTTGATTGTGTCATAAGCTCTCATATGTTTTGTGATTTCAACCTTTTTGTGTGACGGTGGATAACACATGAGTGATCAGCCTGATGCCATGTCGACGTATACAGATACTGTTTCTGAAGCTGTTCTAAAGTATTTGTTGAAACTGAGATTTTTGTTTTCATTTTAAAGCTTGGAAACATTTTTTTGCAGTTGTAGAAGAATGGACATGCTGTAGTATGCTTAGAGCCCAGGTGCCAGAGTTTTTATCCACACTGGCAACACATCACCCCCACCCTTTAGGCCCCAGTATACCCATGACATTGTCCTGATTATTAATCGGTTACATGACACTCGTGTGTAAGTCAGTGGTTTACCAATTTAAGATGATATAATATTTTACATTAAGGCAGGATTTTACTCATGTTTTATTACTACAGCACAGCATTGGCCTAAATTAATCAAAAAGTGAATATATATTCTGAAACATTTCTTCAACTCACTGTCAAGGTTTTTTTTTCTCCCCCCAGTGCCATTTGATGAGGATGACAGGGATGACTCAGTTTGGTTCCTGGACCACGACTACTTGGAGAACATGTATGGCATGTTCAAGAAAGTTAATGGTAAGACCAGTGCTTCTGTCTCCTAAATTGTGTTTTATGTTAGTGTGTTACTCTGATTTTCATACTTTTGCTTGATTTTCAGCCAGAGAAAGAATAGTTGGCTGGTACCACACAGGACCCAAATTACATAAGAATGACATTGCCATCAATGAGCTCATCAAGCGGTACTGTAGCAATTCGGTATGTAACTAACTGATGAGCTTTTTCCTTACGTTAATGTGAATGTTTCTGACCATTACCTCACTTTAATTCTTTTCATTCTGACATATACTTTTCTTCTATGCTTCCAGGTGTTGGTCATCATAGATGTGAAGCCCAAAGATCTCGGTCTGCCCACAGAAGCATACATCTCCGTGGAGGAAATCCATGATGTAAGTGAACTTTAAGGTGCACCAAAACAAGTCCAGACAAGCCCCCCCTACCCTCCAGAGCAGTCAAAAATCTTTGTTTATATTGGTAATTCCTTCTTTCTAGGATGGCACACCAACATCTAAGACATTTGAACATGTCACCAGTGAGATTGGAGCTGAGGAAGCAGAGGAAGTGGGAGTGGAGCACCTGCTGAGGTACTGAACAAACCTTTGATTTCAAACACATTATGGCCATACTGCTAATCACATAGAGATTTCTGTCAACATGCGATTAATAACTGTGATAATGACACAGAGCATAGGTTATGCACTGCTAGGGCTGCACGATTGAGGCCAAGCTGATTATCATGATAATTTTAATCAGTGTTAAAATCACGATAATTTGTCACGAGTATTCATTGATTTTTAGTGACAAAAATGTTTTTATTGCACTTTGATGTAAACATAATTCTGCTTTTACATTCCTGCTAATGTACAAATCTCTGCATCGAAAGAAAATTGATAATTCTCATTTGCCTAAATTCAGTTCAGCTCTCAGAATAAAATCAAAACTTAACACAAAATTAAATCAACTGCTTTCATCTTTACACTGTGCTCCATTCCTGTTAATTAAAACATCTTTGCAGGCAAATAAGGTGCTTAATCACCCAGCCTCATAGAGGATAAATAGAAAGTCTTTCACTCCATTTACCGTACCTGCCTGATGGATGTGAATAAAACCCTTAGCAAAGCACTCCACAGCTTTGAGATCCCTCTCCATTTCCCATGTCATATTCTGCATACAACACAGGTTCTTCCACTTTGGAAAAATAATTGCACGAGTGGGTAACACATCTCTTGTCCAGTGTGCTGACCAGTATCCTGAAGCCTTCGTTCCTCACCGTCTTTAGTGGACACACATTTTTGACTGAATGTAATATGATGTGTTGAGTGATTTCACTGTGTCCTTGTTTACTGGATGGATTCTCCATACAGGCTCACTTTTATTGACGTCTGAGCTGATGTTGGATGATTCACGTTAGCGGTCACTGCATTGTTTTTCTTGGCCTTCATGCATTAATCATACTGCAGTTTGTGGTGTGTTTTAGGGCGGTTCATGAATTTAGCTGTGTTGCTTTGAAGTGCAGACACAGCACTCTTTGCATATGATTTCTTCTTGGTTAACAGCACTTGCCCTAAATCCAAAGGATTTCCAAACAGCGAATGATGATCCACTTTGGAGGACGAACTTCAAGCTATGTGGTAGAGAGAACAGCTCTGACTGCTTCATGCAGGCATGACATCAGGCAGTGATTTAGGGAGCACTTGATTTACTTTGCATTTATTTTAATTATTACTCAATCATGTTCATTTAATTGTGGGAAGCCAATTGAGATTAAAATCTGATTCATTGTGCAGCCCTGTACACTGCTTTGATATAACTTTTGTTTATTCAAATGTAACCAAGCAGGGAAAAACCCCCAAAGGTGCTTCTTGTTTACTTGGTCACTGACTTGTCGCTGTATCCCGTCTACAGAGACATCAAAGACACGACAGTGGGCACGCTATCGCAGCGCATCACAAACCAGGTTCACGGCCTAAAGGGCCTCAACTCTAAGCTGTTGGACATCCGCTCTTACCTAGAGAGGGTGGCTGCAGGCAAACTTCCCATCAACCACCAAATCATCTACCAGCTGCAGGATGTTTTCAATCTGCTGCCAGATGTAAATCTGCTGGTAAGTTCATTTTAGGGAAATTGGTAGTTTTTTTAAGTGCAAGACAATATAAAATTATTCAACCTAAAGTGGTTACTTTGGAAGGATTTGTTCTGGTTTAATGTCAATACGGGGCAGCACAGTGGCGCAGTGGTTAGCACTGTTGCCTCACAGCAAGAAGGTCCTGGGTTTGAATCCACCATCTGGCCGGGTTTTTTTTGCGTGTTTGCACTGGTTTTCTTCATGGACTCCAGTTTTCTCCACAGTCCAAAGATATGCGATTAGTGGGGTTATTTGGTGATTCACATTGTAGGTGTGAATGTGAGTGAGTGGTTGTCTGTCTCTCCGTGCTAGCCCTGTGACAGGCTGTCGACCTGTCCAGGGTGTACCCTGCCTCTCGCCCTATGACAGCTGGGATAGGCTTCACCCCCCCCCCGTGACCCTGAAAAGGATAAGCAGAATAGGATGGATGGATGTTAATACAACTGTATGTGACTTTGGGATTTTGATGTTTACACTAAATTAAAGCTGTAGCAGTTGAGTTGTATTATTAAAATGTTAGAAAACAACAACTTTACAAGTACTTTAAATTTTTAATTAATGCAGTGACTTGATAAGATGTGAAGAGGAAAATATAAAGATTAAGCTTTCGCCTCTGAGCAGCAGCTTTCTTAATCCACTGCACGGCTAACAGACTGATCTGAGGTTTAGTGAGAGACATTCAGCTTGTGTTCTAATGCCACGATGCTGTTTTCAAATTAAACTTGATGATGAACTTGTGGCATTTTCAGTACCATTATAAAATACTCGGCTATCATACTAATTTGTGGTTTTTATTGCTGTGATAAACAAAATCTTGGATATGAATGTGATGTTTTTGTGTGGCTTCTTGTCATCTTAAGAATCTGTGGTCAAATACATCACAGCACATGGTTTTTTATGATCCATCGATCACAATGCTTGCTGCAAAATTATAAGAGTTGTTTTATTTTGCAGGACTTCACAAAAGCCTTTTACCTAAAGACCAATGACCAGATGTTGGTGGTCTACCTGGCCTCGCTCATACGCTCTGTGGTGGCCCTGCACAACCTGATCAACAACAAGATTTCCAACCGAGACGCCGAAAAGAAGGAAGGACAGGAAAAGGAGGAAGGCAAGAAAGAGAAGAAAGACGACAAAGACAAAAAAGACGAGAAAGACAAAGACAAGGAGAAGGAGAAAGCAGATGGTGTCAAGAAAGATGAGAAAAAGAAAAAATAATGAGCACTCTTCCTCTGTGGTCCTCTCTCAAATCACACCACCGTCTTCTGAATGGTGCTCTACTTTGTGCCCACAGGCACGGCTCTGTATGTGGGTCTCAGGCTAAAAGTAGGACTCTATACGGGGAACGGTGTCATTTGAGATTTGGTCTCATGGTCACAAACAGCACTCAAAAGACTTGTTATCCTACAGAGATGATGACGTTGATCCTCGTGTTACGCACTGTGAGAACATGCTGGGTGCTGTTTTCATTGGTGCCATGGCCCTGGTGTCACACCACCTGTTTTTTTTTTTTTTTATAAGTTGGAAGAAAATGTTTTTTCTGTATCACACATTAAACTGGGATCATATTATAAGCTGGTTGTTTTTTTTTGTGTTTTGTTTTTCACTGTATTTTATCTTTATATTTTTATACATTGTAATTTTTATATAACAGACATGTCTGTGGGGATATAAACATGTTTGTTCTGAAGTCACCATTATAATTTTAGAATCATAACTGCTTATAATTATGGAGGGGAAGTTGACTTGGAGAAAACCAAACATGTGCATGCTTACTCTTGCGAGCGTGTGTGTAAACCGGTAGGGCATTTTTAACTCAGCATTGCACAATTTGACAAATTGCCAACTGTCTTGGAACTGATAGAGCTCACCATCTTTGGAGGGATAGTATATAAACACAGCAAAGCTAAGCTCCAGTTTAAATACTTAAAATATGACAATAAAGCCGGGAGGAATGAGAATAAATGTTGGCCTATAGAGAAACTTTAATTAATGGAACATAATGGGGGGGGGGAAAAATAAAATTACTTTGGGCTATTTAGAAATTACACTATTTGTAATCACATTTGCAGCACATAATGTTTTTATCGTGGTTTGACTAGCCTGAAAACCTTAATGAGCAATAACCCAACATTACCCGTTTCAGTATAACTTTTTACAGTCTTTATATATACACAAAGCTTTACATTTGTTTAAAAACATAAACCAAAATTTGAATTACAAATATGATAGTCATCTAGCATGTCTGATATCTTTATTAAACGTATATTAGAAAAAGGTCGACACGTTCCGAGCACATTGAGTGAGTTATTTGCGATCTTTTGTGAAATCACTGCTGAGCACAGGAAGGACTGTCACCTGGTGTGTTTTTCTTAAACTGCGTCATCTGCAGCTTCTCCTGAGCGGTGGAAGTTTCTCGCTCCTTCACTTACCGAAACATGCAGAAGTGGCAGTAGTAACACCAGCATAGCGCATTTAAGCCCAGGTTGTGCGGGACAAATCAGATTATTGGAAAGATAAACTGGATTCTGACGTAAAGGGCTTAAACCCCGGCAGAGGAGCGTCGCGTGTGCCGCTAGCGCTCACAAGCAGTCGTTAAAAGAGGAGAGCCGCTCGTGCAACCTCCTGTCATCACAAACCTACACTCCCCCACCCTCTCTCAGGACCTGAGCATGACTGCTCAGATTTTGCTCTGCGACTGAACGGAACGGACGGCCGCCGCCGGTGACATGGCTTCCTATCTGCAGGTGAGGCTGTCAGCTGCCGTCCTTCGCTCCGCGCTGGTTTGTTTCGTACTTGTCGGGGTGTGGTTGTGCGCCGCGCACGGTAGGCCCTTTTAAACAGCAAAGGAGGCGGCACGAGCTTTTCACTCACAATTTGAACTGTCATGCTTGTTTACCGTACCCCAACCCCTCCACTTCCCCCAGTACACTGGGTAAACAGGTGGTTGAGAGGCTCGGTGTTGCCAGCGGCTGCTTCGCTTTGATTTAACGCATTTTTGGTGCACGTTATCTGTCAATGCCAAACATTTTTACGCATGTCTTTTTCTGGTTCCAGATAGCTGATGATGAGAAAGGCCACGACCTGGACCTTTTCTGTGTTCCTAGACATTACGAGAAAGATTTGGACAAGGTGATTATCCCACACGGACTCATCATGGACAGGTAAACTCATCAACAGCAGCAGTCACGCTGGAAACTACTCCCTCATGTCTGTCGCCTCTCTGGCTGGGGTTTTATTCACAGCATACCTCTTGGTAGCACAGGTGTGCTGATGATGGTGAGCTCCTGCATTTGTGGGAGAGCTGAATCATGTTTTCCTGCTACAATGTCAGAATGTGTGGTATGAAAAACAGGTGTGCACTAAACAAAATACTGTTACCCACAACCTGAAGTGGATTTGACTATAGAAGGGAGGGCAGTAGTGATAAAGTGCAGAATCGCTCAAGTGATGTTCTCTCCTCATTTAAGAACTGCACTTCATTGTGATTGACGATGCTGTCATTGTGTCTCTCCCCCCCCCCCCCTCTGATGCAGGACAGAACGACTGGCCCGTGACATCATCCGGGACATGGGGGGACACCACATCGTAGCTCTGTGTGTGCTGAAAGGTGGCTACAAGTTCTTTGCAGACCTCCTTGACTACATTAAAGCGCTGAACCAGAACAGTGATAAATCAGTCCCGCTGACAGTGGATTTCATTAGGGTGAAGAGCTACTGCGTAAGCCGCCTTTCTCATTTCATGGATGTGAGGGGAGGGAAATGGAGTTGGCAAAAGTACAAATGAGAACAATCTTGTTAAGAAATGGAGCCACTGCAGTGCAGAGGCATTTTGGAAATCTAGATTTGTGGTAAAGATTTTAATTATGAGAGAGTTTGAGCTGATGGATACTGTCTCCGCTTTGCCCCCCCACCCCCAGAATGATAAGTCAACTAACAATGTCAGAGTCATTGGAGGGGATGAGCTGTCCAGTCTCTCAGGCAAGGTTAGTCTTCTGATTTCTGTCAGGCAGAAATACTACTATGACTTTCATAGAGGTCTCATTCATTAACTTTTTGGTTTGTTTTTTTTTTCTTTCTGCAGAATGTTTTGATTGTTGAGGTAAGCCCTTGTTGTTTTATTATTCAGGTGGCTGATGTGGATAACGCTGTTATGATTTGCAGTTATAAATTCATGATAAGTTTGCTCATTTCTAACATTAAATATCAGACCAAATACCAGATTTTCAGGAATGTTTGTTTATGCTTATATCTCTGTCTAATGTGACCATTTCTGGCCTCGCTGAAAGGATATTGTGGAGACAGGAAGGACGATGGAGACATTACTTTCCCTGCTGAATGAATGTAATCCCAAGATGGTTAAAGTTGTAAGGTAGGCACCCTTAGATATCGTTTATGGTACAGGAGGCTGAATTACAGACCTACACTATAACTGGCTGGTAGTCTTCAAAAAGACATGATGCATCTAGCTAATGGACACTCTCCTCTAGGAGTGTATTAGAGATGCAATGTGGTGGAGGGATGGAGCAGCTTAAGAGTTAATCTGCAGTACTATTAACTGCACTGTGGAGGCAGAGGCCATTTCTCTGATGTATTCCTGATAGCTGGTTAAAACAGGAAAAGTGCTCAGCTGATGCAGGTCCCCTCTGATGTTTGCACCACTTACAGTAGTTTGGTAGGAACATCTCTGGTTTTGATGTCTGCCATGTAATAATCTACCACCAGCTTACTGACATACCTATTTAAATAGAATCATATACTTTGTAAGGAGTAATTTAACATGACGGGGGGGTTCCACTTTAGATATTGTGATTTAAAGCCATGCAGCTAGTTTCTGTTCCTCATGAGGTTTTGCAATATCTACCACTGAAATATTTCCCCATCACAGTGCAGCTGAATTTACTTTTTTTTAAACAATACACACGCTTTTCTTTTTTCAGTTATAATTACAATTTTTTTTAGAAATGGGACTTTAAATGGGCATGTTTGGGTGGGTGTACCAAGTCAAACAAAGATGTTTATCACAATTAAAACCTACAGTGAAAAGTTTTTGTTTTGATTACGGCTCTGTGTTTTTGACATGTGCATGAAGTTGAATTTCCTCATTTATCATTTCAGTCTTCTGGTGAAGAGGACCCCGAGAAGTTCAGGATATAGGCCAGACTGTGAGAACCTCCTACTTTAATACTGTTATCTGTGTAGTGAATGGCATGGCTCAATTTTGAGTCATGTGTGTATCTTTTGAAGACCCAGTGAAAATTTTAATGAAGCAGGATTACAATTAATCTCAGGGAAATCTACTCTAAATGTAGCCAAGCCTGGCACTTATGTACTAATGCAAGTCTGATAACTCCCTGCTCTCACTGTCTCTGATTATGTAATGCTTTTAGGTTTGAGTTGGATAATCTCTTTAAGATTGTCCCTCAAGGACAGCTGCTACTGGAAGCGTTTTGACTTTCCACACTACAGTGCTGACTATTTAAGTACAATCTCACAGAGACAGTAAAGACTGTTAGTTTAGGTCAGAGCCAGTTTGTTGACTGTTTTCTTCCAATGGTCTTAAAAGTAGCTTGTCTTTTTCTTTTGTGTTACTTGTATCAGTAAAACCTCCCTCTCACCCCAGTGGTGTGTGTGTGTGTGTGTGTGTGTGTGTGTGTGTGTGTGTGTGTCATCCTCAAGCTCAGGTCCTCTACCAGAAGCCTGGGAGTTTGAGGGTTCTGTGCAGTTACTTAGCTGTTCCTAGGACTGCAATTTTCTGGACAGAGACCTCCTGATGTTGTGCCTGAGATTTGCTGGACTCACTCTTCCAGTTTCGGGATTAAGGCCCTTAATCCTCCTGTTACCACTGAGACCACTTTGGTCTTTACCTCCCACATCTGCTTCAGTTCCTTCAGTTCCTGGTAATTCTGATTTCTTGTGCTCCTTCTTTGCTCTCTGCTGGAATTGCCACATCTATTACAGCTGCAATCTTCTGCTTTTTGTCAACCACCACTTATGGCTCGTTGGTTGGCCAGCAGCCGCTCGTCTGTCTTGAACTCCAAGTCCCGCAGGACCTTATCCCTGTTGCTCTCAACCACCTTTGGCGGTGTCTCCCATCGGGACTTAGGGACTTCTAGCCCATATGTGGCACAGATGTTTCTGTACACTATCCTGGCCACTTGGTTGTGCTTCTCAGTGTACACGGTCCCAGCTTGCATCTTACATCCTGCTACTATGTGTTGGATAGTCTCCAGGGCACCTTCCTGATGTATTTGCAGAGTCTGCATGTTTGATCATGGATTGTGGCTCTAACACTCACTAATCCTCATCCTCCCACTTTCCATTGCTCATAGGGTCTCAAGGTGCTGGACTCTGAGTGGAGACCTCTGTGAACAGGGAGGAGTTTTTGTGTCTTGACATCAGTGGACTCTATCTCCTCCTGTGGCTAGCTTATTATTCCAGCCACGTATCTGACAATCTTTAGGGCAAATGTATTGATGGCTTAGATATTATTTCTATCCTGATCACCTTCCCTCTCTTTGCAACCATTTGGCCACACTTATTCAGTCCGAATGACATCACGATGTCCTTGCTATAGGTCCTGCTGAGGTGGATCAGCGAGTTGATGTCTTGCTCACTCCTGGCATACAGCTTGATGTCATCCATGTGCAGGAGGTGTCTGATGGATCCGTATCCATAGCTCTTATTGATGATCTGGCTTAGAAGGTTGAGGCCTATGCAGAACAGCAGCAGGGACAGTTCATCACCTTGGTATATGTGCAATCAAGGCAACTTGTGCAATTGCCTTGGAGTTGGCCTCCAGTGGGGTTTTCCACAGTCCCATAGAGAGAGAGAGAGAGAGAGAGAGAGTGTGTGTGTGTGTGTGTAAAATAATATTTAATTTACTTTTTTTTTTTTTTTTTTTTCTCCAGACATTGGTTTTGAGGTACCAGATGCCTTCCTGGTAGGCTACGCTTTGGATTACAACGAGTACTTCAGAGATCTCAGTGTAAGTGTTTTTGGAAATTTATAATTGAGGGAGGGAATAAATAGACACAATATGGCAAACTATTTTGAGGACCCCATGCATAATAGTCATGTGCCCTTGGAGGTCCCTGGATCCCACTTTGGAAACCACAGGTATACAGTATGTACAGTATAGAGATTCATTTTTAAAAATGCATTACTATACAAAGTAATGTAGTGGATATGCATTATCAGGGTTTTCGCTGCATTAAAAACAGTTTTTGACCTTCACTGAGAGAGAAATTATTTGGACTAAGATTAAAAAAAAAAAAAAAAAAATTTTTTAAGTTTTTCTACAGTGGGATTAAATTTACTCGAGCATAAAATGGATTGTTTGTTAAATGGCCAGAAGTAACAGGAAAATGCACATACTCTGTGCCATAACTGTATGTGAACAGTTATACTTATGTGCATAATAAACCAATTTCTGGGGAATGTTTGTGTTGTATTGCCTGAACGTTTGAAGGTATTTATGAATATAACCAAGGCATTAAATATTTACTCCAGTAGGAATAAGAGGTGTAAATCTTTAAACAAGGAGTGTTGACTGCAGTTTTAGGGTCCTGATGTTCTGCCTGCTTATTCACTGTGAGGCTGTCATGGTTTAGTGTCACTAGTCCTCGTTTTTAGTGACTGATGTGCTTTTCTTGCTATATCCCAATTTCTGTTCCCAACTGTATTTTTTTTCTTCTTCTCAGCACATCTGCATCCTGAATGACCAAGCCAAGGAGAAGTATAAAGTGTGAGCAGGTGAAGTGCTGAAGAGGCGACGTCTAAATCACTGAAGACTTGGACCACTGTGATGAGCCTCGTTAGCGTTGCTGTGTTTTGAAACTTATTTATTTTTTTCTATGTAAAAATCCACTAAGTGACTTGTGGGTTGTAACTAACTTTAAGGACATTTTTCTCCCCTAAGTGGGATTAATTATGTATATTATCAGTATTTTCTTTTTTGTCTTATTGAGCTAATTTATGTGTCAACACTTAAGCTGTAAATAATATATTTGAATGGAAGTGGAGAGAGACAGAGAGAGAGAGTCATTAATTTGCTCTGGTTTATAAAAGGTACACACATCTCAGGCTACTGCTTTATTTTCAGTGTGCTGTCAGATTATTTGTAGCCTTTGGATTGAATGTTTCAGTTTGGACTTATAATGCAGATACATCCTCTCATTATGCCATAAAATGACCTGTAATGTACTGTATGTTTTAATTTATGTCCGATATTTTTGAGGACCTCTTTACAGCAATACAAATCCCACTGAAATCTCGAGTCTGTTTTGTTTTCCCTGAAGAAAGTAACACTGCATACGTTTGTTTAAAAATAATGTAGCTAGATTAAATTATTTACAAAAAGACCCTCTCAACTGTGGTACTGTATGAGGAAGTCAGCAGTGGCAGAGAAGTACGTGAGGGTGGTGCAGCACATGTATGAGGACAGTTTTGAGGTGCACAGTAGGAGTGACAGATTACATCAGGGATCAGCTTGGAGCCCCTGATTGAGTGCAATGGTGATGGAGGGGTGGACAGATGAGGTCAGGTCATTCTGTGAACTATGATTTTTGCAGGCTATACTGCAGGGATCCTCAAATCCAGGCCTCGAGGTCCAGTGTCCTGCAGGGTTTAGATGTGTCCCTGACCCTACTTATTACTTACTTTAATACTAAGCACATTCAAATGATAATAGTAAAATAGTTTAATGCAGGATTTAGACTTAAAATGGTGTAATTGTACATTCTTTTAGTTAAGTGGAATAAATGCACTGCTCACAACAATGAAAGGAACAAAAAAAAGTAAAGCTTCAAGTCAAACGTCTGGGATATTGATCTGGTTAATTAGCAGAGGGGGTTGTTAGTCAGTTTCAGCTGCTTTGGTGTTTAATGAAATTAACAGGAGGCGCACTAAAGGCAACAATGAGACAACCCCCCAAAACTGGGATGGTTTTACAGGTGGGGGCCACTGACATTGATTCCTTCCTTATCTTTTCTGTTTTTGTTTTTTCACTAGTTTTGCATTTGGCTAGGGTCAGTGTCACTTGTAGCATGAGGCAATACCTGGACCCTACAGAGGTTGCACAGGCAGTCCAACCCTTCCAAGATGGCACATCAGCATGGAAGAGATTCCAGGAGACAGGCAGTTACTCTAGAAGAGCTGGACAGGGCCGTAGAAGATCCTTAGTCCATCAGCAGAATCGGTATCTGCTCCTTTGTGCAAGGAGGAACAGGATGAGCACTGCCAGAGTCCTAAAAAATGACCTCCAGCAGGGCACTGGTGTGAATGTCTCTGACCAAACAATTAAACAGACTTCATGAGGGTGGCCTGAGGGTCCGACGTCCTCTAGTGTCTGTCCTCACTGCTGTGGAGGCTGATTGGCATTTGCCATAGAATATACTGTATAATATATATAATAATTTTCATTTCTATCAAACAATGTGGAAACATTTCATTCCCAACACATTACTTTTACTTTTATACTTTACACCACTGCTAATTTGTATGCCGGTGTGTAATGGAACAATGGTGGTCAGTATGTCCGAATTAGTTTCTGGATGAAAATGGATTATTTAAAGAGACAATTTATCCCCAAATCCCTTTCACCTAGGAACTGTTGCTCGGCTTTGATCATCCAAACACTATTCAGCAATATGTGAGTATAGATACACATTTGTGTATTAGACAATATACTTTATCTAGCCACCACAAAGTCATAAATATCATTTGTTTTTATTTGTAGGCCCTCTTAGGTGTGTATGTGTGTGCTGGAGAGGAGACCGCTCTGGCACAAAGGTGGCTCCTCAGAGTTCGTCTGCTTTTTTTTTTTGATCAATTATTTTTATTTTAATTATGAATCCACAAATATACAAACAAATACAACATCATGTAAAGG
>JAVDPK010024307.1:0-26822 GCA_034780415.1 Cichlasoma orientale
AGTATCTGGCCCTCCCAGTGTCTGCTGAGATAAATTCCGGCCCTCGGACAAATGTAGTTGACGACCCCTGGTGTAGATAAACTCACTTACACAGTTTTTAAACTATTTAGTTACATAATCATATTTTCCTTCCAAAGGTTATCCCCCTCCTTACTCTTTGGCATTGTTCCCTGCATGTGTCTTGATCCATCCAGGTGGTTTCCTGTCTGCTGCTCTTTCTTGAGGAGGAGGATGCTCTATGGATGATGTGCGCCCTGATTGAAGACCTCCTTCCGCCAGCTTACTTCTCCTCCACTCTGCTGGGCGTCCAAACGGACCAGCGAGTTCTCCGCCAACTTATTGTTCAGTACCTGCCAGCCCTTGACCGCCTTCTGCAGGAGCATGACATAGGTAGAGTCGGGTATTAGGAAAGATGGTTCAGTCTTAGGGTTGTGAATTTCATCTTCTGAATTTCATATGCATTACACTATATACTGTGCATTGCATATAGTATGTAACCGCTTCTTTATTATGCATCCAGAGTTATCACTGATCACACTGCACTGGTTCCTGACATCATTTGCCAGTGTGGTGGACATCCGCCTGCTCCTTAGGATCTGGGATCTGCTCTTCTACGAAGGTTCCCTGGTGCTTTTCCAGGTGACACTGGGCATGCTCAAGATTAAGGTAGCTACTTCACTCTTACTCAATCTCATTAGCCTGATACAGTTTGCATATGTGCCTGAATGCTTTACATTTATTTCATTAATTTAGTCACTCAGTGTGTGTGTGTGTGTGTGTGTGACATTATATTATACATTGCACTGAAATCATCGCTGCTCCAGTTATTCACCAGTGGTCCATATTAAGAGTGGTTTATGTTGAGTACTAAGCTTATGAAATTTACTCCTTGAATCCAGGAGGAGGAACTTGTATCATCAGAGAACTCTGCATCCATTTTTAATACTCTTTCGGATTTGCCAAGCCAGCTGAGAGATGCGGCTGCAGTTCTAGGAGAGGCTATGAGGCTGGCAGGGACACTGTCCCAAGAAACTCTGGAAGCTCACAGACATAAGCACTTAGCCTACATCCTAAATGAACAGGCACAGCTCAGCAATGGAAACAGCACAACACTCAACAGCAATCTCAACAAGGTCAGTCATTGTAGTCTTGGTTAAATTTAAGTTCAATTTGTGTTTTAGTTTTGCAGAGTGTAGTCACATGGTTTGGAAAGATTAGGAGAATAGGAGGTGGATTTTTATTTTCTTTCAAATATATATTTTTAATGCAAAAAGAGGAAAAAGCTGAGATTTTTATTGGCAAATGTTCAGGTGGTGAGGAGGCAGTCCTTGCGCAGGAAATCCACCCTGACCTCCCTGCTGTTTGGGGAGGATGAGGCAGAAGCTTTGAAATCCAAGAACATTAAGCAGACCGAGTTGGTGGCCTCCTTGCGAGAGGCCATAGCCCGCATTGCAGAGCACTTCCATTGTCTGGACCCACGCCATTCCAGCACTGTGAGTGTCCTGTTCTAAACTATGAATCAGCCAAAATAAGTGGCTAGTACTTGAAGTACTTATTTGTAAGTACTGGAAGTAGTATTCTGATATCCTCAAATTGTTATGTTTGTTATTTTCACACATTTTCTCCCTCCTTGTCTGTCTAGGATCTGACTCCAGACTACTCCATGGAGAGTCACCAGCGAGATCACGAGAACTTTCTTGTGGTATCTCGCAACCGGCGGAGACGGGCAAAGGCTTTGCTGGACTTTGAGCGTCATGATGATGATGAACTGGGCTTCAGAAAGAATGACATCATCACTGTGAGTCATAACTTAGAGATGAAGCCAAAAAAAAAACAAAAACAAACTACAACACAGTCTTACCTCTGTGTCCTGTTCTGCTTTATTTTTGTCACTCAGATCATTTCGCAAAAGGATGAGCACTGTTGGGTTGGTGAGCTCAATGGCCTTAGAGGTATGTGATTCATTCATTTTTAATATATCAAGTAAGGTTACTTTTATTGATATAGCACATTTAAAACAGGAGTTTTCTAGGCACATGTGTTTACTTTCCAGGTTTCCAGAAACTCAATTGTAAAACACAAAACTCAAATAAACAAACATGATGAACATGAAAAGCAAAGAAAATTTATAATAATAATAGAAGGTGCACAATAAATTAAATGGCATAAAAACAGTAAGTAATCATCTGCCTCCCAACATACATTTTCTCTTGAACAGGCTGGTTTCCAGCAAAGTTTGTTGAGATTCTAGACGAAAGGAGCAAAGAGGTATGGACACGCTCACTTTATCCTCTTAATTAAAGCTAAATGCTTTGAAATTGTCTGACTAGCCCGGCTGATGTTTTATACAGTGCTCCATGTCATGTGCTATCCACCTGTTTTTATCTTTGCTTCTGACTATTAAATCATACAGTGCCTTCAACATTGATGGATGATCTTATACATGTTTCCAGTACTCACTAGCAGGCGATGACTCTGTGACAGAGGCAGTGACAGACCTGGCCAGAGGGACTCTATGTCCAGCTCTAAAGGCCATCTTTCAGCATGGTCTGAAGAAACCATCTATACTTGGGGGGCCATGTCACCCTTGGTTATTCATAGAGGAGGTAGGAAAACTTTAACTAGTCACGGTACCACATATCAAACAGTGTGTGTCTAACTAAAAATTTAACTTGAATTCCTGTCTTCTGCTTTTCTCTCAGGCAGCCAGCAGGGAGGTAGAGAGGGACTTCAATTCTGTTTACTCCAGGCTGGTGCTGTGTAAAACCTACAGGTGAGACGCACACACAGAATTTTAATATTCTCCAGGTACAGTCAGGGATGCACTTAACTTTAATTTGCAATGCATTATGCTCTGTTAAATGGGGCATTTCCCAATGACTGTTTGCTCAGTGTATTATATGCTTTTTGCTCTACTACTACTACTACTACTACTACTACTACTACTACTACTACTAGAGATTTAGAAGTAACAAGTCACTGTCTTTTGCATTTACCAGGTTAGATGAAGATGGTAAAGTACTAACACCAGAGGAGCTGCTATACAGAGTGAGTGAACTCTACATTAATCACCAGCTGTATTGTCAGTACAGTGAGGCTTAGCTTCTAGTCTGTAAAGTCAGCCTGTAGCACTGAAGACTGGTAGGAAGTGCAGTGTTTACCTTTGTTTCCCTTCTCAGGCAGTGCAGTCAGTCAACATGAGCCACGATGCAGCACACGCTCAGATGGATGTCAAGTTTAGGTCTCTTGTGTGTGTTGGCCTGAAGTAAGTTTTCATCACACACGCATGCAGAATTGAAATCATCAGTCACTCTGTAGAAGTTATAAGGAATTATATTCTGCATACTGTTTGGATCTTAACACGTCTGTCTCTCCAGTGAGCAGGTGCTTCACTTATGGTTGGAGGTGTTGTGCTCCAGCATGGCTGCTGTAGAAAAATGGTATCATCCATGGTCCTTCCTTCGTAGTCCTGGATGGGTCCAAATCAAGTGTGAGCTCAGGTAGTGAACACGCATCAGTCTGGTCAAATCATGGATGGTTACTCAGTAATGAATTCTTGCCGTCGGCTGTCTCGTCCACCCACGATCTTCTGCATTTCCCACACATAATCCAGTAGTGTAAAAACGGCAATATGCATGTAAACAGCTTGAAGGGCAAAAATTAAACAAAGTGAAGCTGTGTATGAGTCAGGACAGATGATTTGAATGAGGAAAAAAAATAATGACAAACCTGTTGTCTCCTCAGGGTCCTGTCAAAGTTTGCTTTCAGCCTCTCCCAAGATTGTGAGCTACCCGACAAAAAGGAGGTGAGCCAAAGAGAGTGTGACAGCATCTCCATACAGAGTGGTAGTGAGCAAGTTTTACTAATTGAAGACATCTTGTTAGAACTCAGTGAAGAAAAACATTATTATGACTTATATACTGTTTCAGAAGTCTGCTATTCTGAAAACACAAGTTATGGAAGTGCTGGTTCAGCATCACCTGTTTAGTTGGGATCTCTAGGTAATGTCACTTATCAGACTATCAGTAGTTCAGTATAGGCATTACATTGTTTTTGTCTTCTTTACCCTTCATCTTCAGAGTGAGGTGGCACATTTTTGCTCCGCTGTCAACGGTAGATGAGCCAGAAGAGCTTATCCAATACCGAGCCGTGTGCAAAATCTAAAAAATGCTTGAGACAAATGTTTTGTTAAATTTTCTTTTTAATTTTAAAGATAAACAGTACATTCATGTTTAACTTCAGTTGCTACTCCTCCCTTATTTTGTTGGTCAATTGTTCTGAAACTTGTATGAGTATTCATTGAGCACAAGTCTACAGAATGTTGTACAGATTTTCAGTTTTTTACTTTAATTTTTTATAAATTTTTGAAATATATAAAAAAAAAATATATAAGTATCAGGTTGATCTAGAACCAAATTAGTTTCTGTTCCATTAAACATTTGACAGCGGCGCTCTATAAGCCAACAGGTGTCTTTTTAGAATAAATGTCTTAAAGAGGAAAATTTGCCATGTCACTGTGCAAGTAGAAGAAAAATCAATTTAGTCCTGTTAGTAACACCTGTGTGTTTCCTGCTGTGTTTCAGTTAGGTATTATAGTCAACATAGAAAATAAAACAGGTGATGTGTTGCTGATTTATTTTTTTGTGTGTGTCTTCAACTAAAAGCTTTCCACATCTCATTTGTGTCCCAGGAGAAGGAGCAGAAGCCACTGAAAGAGGGAGTGCAGGACATGTTGGTCAAGCATCACCTGTTCAGCTGGGACATTGACGGCTAAGACGCAGCAAAAATGGCTGAAACCTGCTCGATCTTGTGCATCTCAGTTATCACTTGGTCTCCAAGTGCTTAGTTCTTTTTCTTTCTTTTTTTTTTAAATATATAAAAGTGAAGAGACATTCACTATATATAGATATACATAGGCACGACTGCCTGCCTCCTAAGAAGTGACTACTCCACCAACCCCATCGCCTCTCATCCTGTGTCAGTTTTGGACAATTTGAACACCCAAATGATTCAAACTCAACTTTGTGTTTGCTGAAGAATGTATAAATCATTGTACATAATTTAAATTTACTAATACCCAGTACCAGGGGTTTCACTGCAAGGTCAAAAATATATGTATACACATCTGACACACTCCTGCCATAGAGAAGAGTCTGTACCGTTAGGACTGGAGCACAACAAATGCCTGAACAGCATTTCTTCAGTACCTGCAACTCATTATGCATCAGTGGGTGAGAAACGTTTTCATTGTTAACACGTGGTTGCCATGGCAAACACAAGTTGTTTTAACATTATCCTAAATTCCATCATCATCATCCTGTAAATGTATAAGACCAAAATAGGACATTCCTAAACAAAAAGCTGTAAGATTACAAACTATTTTTTGAGTGGAATGTAATTTACCTCAGTATCACAAAATACTTCATTAAATGTTGCACATGCCAAGTAAGCCTTGTGAGTTTGTGACACAAAACTATGGCTATGTGTGCTACCGAAGCAGTGGTAGTAAACAGTCTGTATTGTATAATATAATGTACATGAAGCAGATAATTTTCATGTTACACATATGTATAAAAAATATATATACACACATACAAGTCTATACTTTGTAATGTTTTTTTGTATCTGAACACATTTGTTGCTTGTGGCTAAATGTACCATTGAAGGTTGAAGGCAGTTCAGCATAGAACTTCATCTATATTTGATCTCCAGCTTTGACTTGAAAGCCGTGGACTTCAGAAATAAACTGCATTAAGTTCAGTAAACTGTGTTACATGTAAATGATCCATGTTCAGTACTTTTTTAGCACCTTCATTTTTTTTGACTTTGTCCTTTTGATTCGTGTTCCTTGGAGTTTAAATGGTCTTTAAGATTATGCATCTGTTTTTAACTTCCACTGGTATATTCGGTATCTTTCCTCAGTTTCTTGTCAGTTGTCAGATTAACAAATTCTTTCTCCTCACTAATATCATTTGCAGCAGATAAGTCACCAATCCATAATGCTCTAAATCCTGCTGTACAAAATTTGACTAACAATTTACTGAAGAAAAAAATGTTTCAATTTGAACTTTTTTGTACAAATACACACTACAGTGCAAAATGTCTTGAGCCACTCGTCATTTCTACATATTTTGCTTCCGAAGACCAGACTTTTTTTGAGCCCCTCCAGGCTTTCTGAAGGTCTTTTGAAGTTTTTCTTTGGACATTGGCTGCTCTTTCACTCGGTTCCAGTCTAGTCCTTGACCATTTTCAGACTGGTTTTTGTTGTTAAAGCCAGTTAACACTGACCTATGAATCATTCAAGCACTAAAAGGAATCTAACTCAAATTATGAAACAGTGTTGTCTACACATAAAATTTTAGCTAAGACCCAATTTTAAATGTCTTTGGACTGTGGGAAGAAACTGAAATATCCAGAGGAAACCCATGCAGGCAAAATGTCCTTCAAGAACCCTGGAGAACTATTCCTGAAGACTACTTAAAGCAAGCTAAGAGAGTTCAGGCTGTGTTGAAGAATAAAGGAAGGCGAACCAAATATTGACTTTTAAGCTGGTTAGAACTGTACAAGCTGTTTTTGCCTGATACACTGGATTTCCATTAATGCTTTCACATCTTTAAATAATTTGCTGCACCTACTTCCCATTTTCTAGCAAAATACAAAGAAATGAAGGGTGACTTTTGAGACTTTTGCATAGTACCGTACATGGTGTTAGGATTTTATTTATCTAATATGGAAAATATGGAAACACAACAAGGAACACTGTTGAAAAGTTCAGTAAACTGTGTTTATTAATGGTCCTTTTCTTGCAGCAAAGTGTTTAAAATGTCACAATATGTCTACAGCAACAGGCCATAACACATGGGATATGAGAGTTACAAGTAGCACTGCAAGTACGGCAAGTCTTACAATCATTAGCAGCTGCTGACGTGAGAAACTGTGCTGTATTCGTACTAACACTATTAGAAGGTTTGTATATAGACTGACAATGGAAGCATGACAGATACTACTGAATCTAGGTGCGCAAGTGAGCTTATTTCAAAAGATCACGACCATCCGAGAGTAAATGTTCTGCATGTCAAATAAATAATTATAAAACAAAACAGCTTATATTTTCCGTAGAGTTAGAATTTCAAATCACTGTGTGAACAATGCTACATTCATTTGTGATTTGCATACATTTTGTACACCCTTCCAATCAGTAGAACTAATAGGTAATTTATGTAGTATAAATAGTACAACTGTTTATCATTGCAAATACACAGGGAATTCATTGGTGAGTGTCACTAATAGCTGCTCATATATATAGGGTATTGGACCCTCCTCCCAGCCCCTGAAACTGAGCCAGAGGACTGATTTCAGACACGCATAAAATATGGATAAAATTAAATAAATTCATCATCCTGAGTGAGGCTAACCTCAAAAAATCACACTGCTTTCAATCACCCAAGCCATTCATAATGGTACAGGCAGCTGATATTAAATGCTTAAGAGGTGCATGTTTTTAGTGTGACATACCCCTCTGTGTTCCCTTTAAAAAACAAAAACAAAAGAAACATAGGACCTGGTGTAAAAAGGCAAGGAGTAATAAGACTGAGGAGAGTGTCTTGCTCCAAACATCTGCTTCCTTCATGGTTTGTGGAATGAAGACACTTGATGGAGTGATAGAGAAGGAGGTTTGGAATGGAGCACGTGGGCTTTTCAGCAGCTCCCTATCCCCGATGAAGAAGGTGCTGCTGTGGAGTTGGTGCTGCTGTTCTGGCCTTTTCCTTTGTGCCTCTGGCCACCCCTTCTCCTTCCACCACCTCCAGACTTTGGCTGTAACATAGAGAGAACGGAAACGCTCAATAAGCCATCGCTGAACCGCGTCACAACATTTGAAGAGCCAAAACGACAACCGATGCAAACAGCAGTGCTCTATACTATGAAGCAGGATTTTGGCTTATCCAGCATTAACCCTGGGTTTTCTGTACAAGAAGACGGCTCACTTCCTACCGGGGTAAATCGCCATGGTAACTTATGTTGCTCCGGAGCAGGTTTTTAGATTAGATTAGATTCAATTTATGTCATTGCATATGTCACAAGTAGAGTGCAACAAAATGCAGACGAAATGCAGGGTTCCAGATTAGAGATCAACGGGTATGAAATCACCGCCCACTGACCAATCATTTCTCTGGACAACAGCGTCACTCGGATCTCTGCTGGGAGAGTTTTTCAGTATCTAAAATCTTTGGTTTCCCTGATGAGCATCAGAAATTAATATAGATCCATAAATGTAACTTTATTCTTTGGGGTTTTTTATTTATTTTTGCTGTTAACAATTTTATTGTTCTGTAAGTTTTAAAATATGATCCTAAAACGTGACATTTACACTGTTCTTGCAGACCTCATATCCAATCTGTATGTAGGCTAAGCCTATGTTTGAATTCTGTTTTTATTTTTAATTTTTATTCTCCCTTAAACAGCACAGAGTCTGCAGCTGAGAGAACAAAAATTACAACTCAGAAGCAGGTTATGCTCAGAGTTTCAGTTTCATATCATCTGGAAGTGCCACAGTTTCACAGATTTTTTTAATTATAGCATGTCTAAAGAGCAATATAGTTTCTCTGCTGTGCAGCTTGCTAAGCTGTACTTTACTAAAACCACAGAATGAAGCACAAACTGTGTGTCGCCATGTCACAGGAATGTGTGTGTACTGATTTGATTCTAACTGCTGAAACCACAGAACACACCCCCAAAAATACCGGTGCTACCAAATTAATTTCACTTTGATCTGCCGACAAACTAAAGCGATTTCCGCACGTCCTTCGTTAGGCTGTGAAGCAGGAAGCTTTAATGTTTAAACGGATCCAGTTTAAAGTTTCAGAGCTCTAATGTGCAGCCGTCACCTCAGAAATAAACAGCAGCACTGAGGGCGCACTAAGCTGGAAAATCATCCATTCAGATTTAAATGTTTATTTTACCACTCTGTGCGCTAAATCACCAGATTAACAGTTTCCTCTGGCATTAATCGCGTGCCCTTTTTTTTACACCAGTGTTGCCCTTTACTTTTTTTTTAATGTTCTTTATAGATTTCTATTTGATAACCATTTGATAATGTCTCAGGAGTTAGTGGCAATCACAGGGATCATTTTCTGGTTAACTTAACGAGGTGATAACCAGCTTCGTGTGAATATTTATCCTGTTCGCCAGCGTGAGGGAATCCAGTTAACGGAAAGATATCCTGGATATGCTGAACTTGCTTCGTAGTACAGGGCCCAGAACTCTTCACATAGTAAGAGTCCATATTTTCAACAATTAACTGCCAGCCTGTCAGTCTTCTTGTTTACTGTCACCACAGTTTACCTTGTTCTCTTTGTTGCCCTCCTTTATTTGAGGGTCATCATCTCCCTCTCCCTGAGAGAGCCAGCCATGAAAGCAGAGGAGATGGAGAGAGTGTAAAGGAGTGATGTGGATGAGTTAGAATTTAGGATGAAACATGACAAAGCAGTGTATTGATTGACAGACAAGGTGTTGCATGAGAAAAAAGGGGAGGAGGAAACAAGTTAGAGAAATGGCATGGAACAGCATCGTCAGGGTAAGTAATCAGAATCTGAAGAAACGCAGGACCAGCTCTACTGCACGCACACAGTATTTGTACAGTACAGTATGCTTTAGTGTATGCATTGACTTGTGGCTCACCGGTTGCGTCGTGCTGGAGCCTGCTGGCTGCGCTGCTGTTCCCACGTCGTCACTGGCTGCCATGGTGCCGTCCTCTTTTCGGAGCGGCGCCTTTTTTGTAGACTGCATTTTGATTTGTGGAGGTTTTGAGTTTGATGGCATGTTGTTGGTGGACTGCAACAGCTGAAAATGATACGAGACAACATGTGAGTTTCAATGAACAACCTGGGGGCAGCCTGATAGTAATGAATTACAATAGTCCAGCCTTGAAGTAATAAATGCATAAATTAGCTTTTCAGCATCACTCTGAGACGGGATGTTTCTCATTTTAGAGACACTGCTGAAATGCACGAAAGCAGCCCCACATATTTGTTTAATACAGTATGTGCATTGAAGGACATATCCTGGTCAAAATGACTCCGAGATTCCTCACAGTGTTACTGGAGGCCAAGGTAATGCCATGTTTCTAAGATTTTTAGGGTTGAGTACAATAACCTCAGTTTTATCTGAATTTGGAAGCAGGAAATCCAGGTTTTTATGTTTTTAAGACATTTCTGCAGCTTAACTAATTGATATGTGTCCTCTGGCTTCATGGATAGATAAAGCTGGACATTATTTGCATAGCAATGAAAATGTATGTGATGCCTTCTAATAATACTGCCTGAGGGAAGCATGTATAATTTAAATAGAACTGTGCCGAATCACAGAACCTGAGGAACTCCATAATTAACCTGTGCATGAGGAATACAACTTTAGTATCTGGCTCCTTTGCACACAATGAGCCAGACCACTTTAGCACTTTCTCAGTGTCAACCTTTACTACCTTAGTGATGGTTCCCACAGCCTTGGTGCGCCCCTCCCTGAACACCAGCCTCTGGTCACAGTGCAGGTACTCGGGGGTCTTGATGAAACGAAAGTGGACTGAAGCCTTGTCTCCTGTTCGTAAGCAGTCTCTGTTCATGGACAAGATGGTGGCGGTCTGCCTTATGCTTCCACAGTGGACTGAGTGTTGGATAAGGGGTGAAATATAGGTAAAGGAGAATAAATTGATGCATATTGTGACAATAATATGGCCATTTCAACCCCATAACAATTAACATACATACAAATATGCAATGCCATTTACAAATTTGGCTATAAATCATCACTCAAATGTCCTGCTTTTGCCTTATAGCGACTTTAAAAACACATACAGAACACATGGCCTGAGTCACTACTACCCACCCATGGCCTGGTATCTGGGGGATATCGTGGTGGGATGATGCAGCACCAGGATCTCAGCCTCAAACTCCCAAGTTGCCTGTGGGTTTAACCTCGGGGACACCATTACCATGCCTTTCCTTATGGATGAACGCTTGATCTTTAGAAATAAACATGTAATACACATTATCATTTTACCACTGTTCTATTATCACCATAAATATAAAATCTAACACTTTTCAAGACCAGCAATAAGGCCTCATGAATACAAAAATTAACCTCAAAATAACTGAGTTATTACAATTAATTCACAAATACTAAAATTGAAATAACCTTTGCAATGCCAAGCATGTCCACTAGATGGTACTATGGATTTTATTTCCTCTACCTTTTTAAGAGCAAAGGAGGCAGTCTGGCCACCTCTGACCTCCTTCACAGGCATTCGCTTGCGGTGTATTGATTTGACAGCAATGGGGATGAAGCTCCCTAGAGGATCTGGCCCCAGCAGCATGGTGTCATTCAGGCGTATGAGCCCACGTAAAGTAGTTCCTGATACTACAGTTCCCACACCCTAAGACATAAACAAAACATGAACTGTTGTTTTTGCATGAAATTTACATGATAAAATGCACTAGGGGGAGGAGTTTGTCAGTGTTCAGAGTACCGGCACAGAGTATGTATCGTCTATTTGAAACTCGGCGGGCTGATCGTCCCTGTAGGATGTTCTGGAGGAAAGCAGGTTGAGAAACATCTTAAGAAGGTCCATGTTCTCTCCGGTCACATTGGAGATCTGAAAGATGGGGCACATCCTGGGGGAACACAACACATATACGCATTCACGGTACAGTGAAGCATTTTCTTTCTAATTCTGAATCTCGCTAGAACCGACGCAGTACCTCTCTGAACTGAAGTTTGAAGCCGTGACTATGACGTCGTCCTTGTTCTGTACGAGGACAGGAATTTTCCTACAACCTGGGGACTTCAGTAACCTCTGCAGCAGCTTTAAGGTCTCTGTAAGAAGGAACGCAAGCCCACAAAAGTTACTTTGTTTATGTTTTGTTTAATTTGTGAAAATGCAGACAAATTGCATATAAACCGACATTAGCCAATACATCAACACAAGGTCTGGTGTGTGTTTTGTGTAATAAAGAAATATTATGAGGGAGTAAGACTCCAGAAGGCTGACCTTGCAAGATGTTGGCTGGGCACATGTCTATCTTGGTAACCACTACAAACACAGGCACATTCAGCGCTAAAGCCAGGCCCAGGTGCTCTTTGGTCATTCCAACGATACCTGCATTACTGCCCACCTGGAAAAGAAGGGAAAGTGAATTTTAATGCTACGCTTGCAAGTTAAAAAAAAAAAAAGAAAAATATTTTTTGTGACATAATAGATATTGTATATAGGCACACACAAATACACACACCATCTTCCCTCCCCCTCCCCCTTTCTGACCATGAGCATGCAGAAGTCGGGAAGGTGTCCAGTCATCCCAAACACTGTGGTCTTGAGGTATTTCTCATGGCCGGCCAAGTCTATGAAGGTGATGACCTTAGAGGACTTCTCACAGATTTTGGTCCAGTCCAGGCTTCCTCCATGACTATCTGGTTTATTCACCACCTGCGAGATGAGTACTGTACCGTAAATCCTATGGAAACATATTGTGCGCTAGTGCAGAACAGTCTCTCTTTCAAATTTGAGCTCATCTTTCTAGATGTCCTCGATATTACTATTAACTTTCACCTCTCGTAGAGCTACGGCGGCTTCACTTCTCACATTCATGTCAAGATTTCATCCGCAAAGTCAACACATTTCAGCACCTCATGGTTCAATAAATGAGCCATCATTAAAAACATTTATGTGTAATTTTTAGAATTACACTTCTTTTAGAAGTAAAGCACGGAGCATACACTCTCACCTGTCCCTCTTGGTCAAACCCCAGGATATCATTGCCCACACTGCTGGTCCTGCCACTCTCCATCTCATGCTTGTGTCTGAACAGTTTCTGGCGGGCAAAGCCCCTGCCGTTGTCCAGCTCACCGTGTGTTAATACTCCCAGCAGAGTACTTTTACCAGCATCCACATTCCCCACCACTGCAACCCTGAGGGACACAAGAGTACCATCTAAAGTGAACAAAAGAGCCCTGGATGCTCCGGACGACCAGAAAACTGTCTTTGGTTCAAGTCATAATAAAATCACTGATAATAAGCAGCAAACATTCATACATATACATACATACAACTTCAGTAAAGTCATAAAAAGAATACATCACAGCATCTTATTTTTAAGCATACAAACTGCATTTGGCACAAATGATCCCGTCTACAACTTTTTACTGCATTGGGGAATCCTGTAACATCATCCTGAGGGCATTAATCAAAATCAAAATAAAGAGAGTGATCTAAGTCTGCAACAAAGGACTGGGCTTTACTTAAAATGGCACTTTGATACAGCTTATCTAATGAGGCTTGTTGTCACCCAGTGATTTTTCCAGCAGTTCTGACAATCCCATCCAGTTTGATCCTATTTTCCCCAATCATATTACCATACCAGACTGAGGTACTGAACATAAGGATGCTTACAATCAAGCTGACATATTCTCTTTCCAAAACATTTTGGCTAACTCCAAAGCCTCTTAACTTCCTAGTAAGAAATAGTCTCTGACTAGCTTTCTTATAGATGAAATCAACATTATCTGTAAAATGCATCTGGTCATCAATATATATATTCCCAGATACTTGAAGCTGTTAACAACTTCCACAGACTGACCAGGAAGTGAAAGATCTGTTACGGGGCCTGTGTAATTTAAGACAAGCTCTTTCGTTTTGTCATCATTAATCAACAAATCATGAGGTTTTCACCATTCCTTCAACCTGCGTACCTGAGCAAAATAATCAGGGCTAGAATTCCTATGAAAGAGACCAATAATAGCTTAATCTGAGACCTGAGTTCTCTCCTCTAACCATAAAAGGTTTCAGTGTCACCATTAAGAAATGCAATCTTTCTCTCACTGAGACAAACCTTTACCCTGTAAGGCCTGAACCATAAACCATCTAATAAAACACGTCTGGGACATTATGTTTCAGTCCATCCAATGCCGCCAGGCTGCACCTCAACTGTCCAGGAGCTCAGTGATACCCTGGTCCAGATCTGGGAGGAGATTCCCCAGGACACTGTCTGTCATCTCATTAGGAGCCCTGATGTTGTCAGACATGTATACAAGCACGTGGGGGGTATTTTAATCAGTCCACACACATATGCACTTCTATAAACTTAGTGAACATTCTGGTATAATGAGCGAAGTGTTTTACTCCAAAGTAACTGTGACTTCATTACTGCTCACCTGACCTCCAGGAAGTCCAGCTCACCCACACGTCTCCGTATCAGATAGTCACGTACCAAACCGGCAGCCTCATTGCGCTCCCGTAGAGGGATCAGGTCGGCGTCCAGCTGCTCACACATAGAGCGCACTGTGGCTACTGAGGCCTCCATATCTTTCTCATCCAAACCCCAGTCACCGCCATCTGCATAGTAGGAGAATAAGAGCAGATGTGTTATAGACTGAGCTAAAACGAATGGGTGAAGAGGTCCAAAAGGCACACTCATATTTATACTACAGTATCTTTGAAATTTAGAAAAAGTTTTGTATTTCTCACCTGAGCCCATTCCAACCACATAAATAGTCTCTCCACATCCCTCTTCCATCCTGTCCCGTAGCTGCCGCAGTAACGAGTCATACTGCTCTCCATTTGGGCTAACAAGTGCCAGCTATTGGGTCCCAGAGAGAAGACACAAAACATACAGAGGGGCATTGACCACTGCTCACTGGATTTATGGTTGCCGTGGAATTCATGTTAAATCAAGGAATATCGTTAATAACAACAACAGGGATTGCATCAGGTGTGCTAAATGTAATGAATATCCTCCTTTATAGTGAATGTTTATGTGTAGTACCGTATGTGCCCGCAATTTACATGTGTGCGTGATCTTTTGCTGTGTTGTGCTCTTATTTTGAAAGGTTATTTTAACGTTTGCGATATGATACTCTGCTGGTTTCCAGGGCAACTGTGCGGATAACCATTGTGTGGTAGAAGAATCAGAAGACAAACTGGCATTTATATTGCTTATAAGTTAACAAGCTTGTAGCTCTTTATTGTTTCGCCCTTATTCATTTTCTCTAAGAAACGCACGCAGACTCCTAAATAGAGCACCTGCTGGCAAAGAGGTTAAGGTCTAAAACCTAAAACCTGTTCGTATGAGTTAAATTGCACAACTTGTCAAGTTTAAAGGTAGTATGTGTTTTGTGAACATTTAATTTGTTTATTTAAAGGAGATGTGATGCAGTTGTTAATACTTATTATTGTATTTTTGAGTTGTGATTAATATGTGAATATAATGTGCATAAGAATTATGTGTGAAACTACACAGAAGCACACTGCTTTAGTTCTGTAGTTTTCACGGTGTCACGGTGTAACAGTGTCTGGTGCTCTTCAAAAAAGAAGAACTAAAACGACACCCGTTTGAAACTCTACGC
The DNA here is from genome assembly GCA_034780415.1 of Cichlasoma orientale. Classification (NCBI taxonomy): domain Eukaryota; kingdom Metazoa; phylum Chordata; class Actinopteri; order Cichliformes; family Cichlidae; genus Cichlasoma; species Cichlasoma orientale. Next base: position 15,394 of record JAVDPK010024307.1, read on the forward strand.
GTCAGGTTCATACAGTCAAAGGGGCTGCTGCAAACAGTGCTATTATCCCTGGGGATATGTACCTCAAAAAACTCTATTAGTTTATTTCGATTGCTGTTTCTTTTTGGTGTCCTGGCAGTTTTTATGTTCTTTTTATGAAATGCAGCACTATCTGTATAAGAAAAACCTTATTTATTTTATGTTTATGCATTGTGGAAGCTGGACTGACCCCATAAAGAGTAGCTAAGGCTAATGTAGATCCTGATTGAACAAACAAACAATTAAAAAAAATAAATGAACGCATTACTCTTGACATTTAGATAGATGCAGAAAATCATTTGTTCCCACAGCCATCAGGCTTTTCAGTTCTCATACAAATAGCAGATGAGCTATGTCAGACATTTGTATTTCCCTCTGGGATCAATAAAGTTATTCTTATTCTTATTTAACTTAGTAAAATGATGGCGGTATTTTACGTTTTTGTTTTTCCTTTTAAAGAAATTAACACAAAAAATTTTGTTTTAGCACTTCAAATGGAATAAGTGAACACTGAAACTGTGGAAATGCATTTTAGGCCCATAAGTTTTAGTTATAATTAGGAGCATAATTTACTTAGTGGCTTATAGTACATGGCTGTCCCTTTGAGGTCTATTTACAAATGTATCATTACTATGAGAGTTTATACTCTCATAGTATCTCAAAAGATATGCATTTAGAGCTACACAGACTGGGACATGCTGCAAAAATAAAGTACTCTGCAAACAGTGCATCGCTTTATTGATAAGTTACTACAAAGAATAGCATATCAGTTGCTGACATACTGAAACTGCCAGGAGCCAAAAGTCAACAAGGAACAGCCTCCCTGATGCAACTCCGCGCAATGTTTATGGGACAGAAAATGCCATTGTAATGTGCAATTTGACACCTGCAGTCACAGACCTGATTGTTCTCATTCTTACATTCAAACATCGAGGATTACGTCATGGCAAAAACTCTTCTTTCCTGCTTTAAGTTTCTTTACTCAAAACCTACTTTCAGTTTGTCAGAGTGGTTCTACAGCACATATAGCTACAGCCAAAAGTATATATTATATAAATTATAGGCAGAAATATGTCAGGTATTTTAGCTGGTAGCCTGCTAAACTAACCATATTATCTCCCTGTTCTTCATTAGCCTCTATGTTTTTGTTTCTGGGTTAAGTCATAATTTCGGGACATGCTCTCTTATGTCGCAAAGTGCCCCTATGTGTAGCTACCGTCAGCGCCGCGCTCCAGCATCACTGCAGCTACTTTAGCTGGAGCTGCTAACACCTGCTAGCTATTTTATTTAATGTCAACAAAAGCAGCTCGGCGTCCAGAAAATCAGTCGTGTATAATATTTGGTGCTTAGACCACTCCATAGCTATAAAACGGTAGTTACATGCCAATATGCGAAATGCACATTCTTTTTTTCATTCATTCATTCAATATGACAGCAGCAGCTAACATTAGCTTAGCAGCGCTGTCAGGCCTAACTTTACCTTGCTAGTAAAGTCAATCCCATGATCCTCGGGCTCGCCATTGAACGCGTCCCCATCCTCGAAACACTCATCCCCGGCGTCGTCGCTGCATCCTCCCCGGTCTGGAGCAAATATACTCGCCGGGACTACAGCATCAGCCAGCGGTGCGGAGCCTGGACTCATGCCTGCCTCATGCGCCGCTGCTATTGATGCCATTTTTACGCCAACTTTGCAGTAATAAATTGGAGGCTGTCTAAATTGTTGTGATGACGGCAGGCAGCCAAAAACAACACACACACACACACCAACCTGTGCACCTCAAGCTCTCAACTCCAACGTTGGTTAGCCAACATCAGCTACACTAGACTTAACGAAGTTAATAAGGGTCTCACCTCACGTTAACTAACATTACAATAAGTCTTATTTATGTGCCATCTGTCTGCATTTGAAAATAAAAACCACCAGCACCTACTCAATATTCACAAGGAAGGCGTGGATAACCGTGTGTTTTTTCGTCCTGTTCACCAGTAGCGTTTAAGTCACTGGGAATATGTTAACTGTGGACCAATACCGGTGAGGGGGTCGTTCATATGATTACAAGTTGGATCTGCCCCTCAGAGGGCAGTAAGGCAGCAGGGCTGGTGATGCGGCAGGCTAGTATGTTGCAATCAGCATGTAACACTCCTAAACTACTGTGGATGTAATGGTAGCAGAATTTAATTGTTAATTTTAATCATTTACAATTAGAAATAGCAGTAATTACTGTAGACCTTTGGTCTGACAAACACCACAAGGTTTCCAACAAGCTAGTAATGTCTGACCTATGTAATCATGACAAGGAAATGATATGATGAACTTTTCAGCTAGTGAATTGTAACCAGTGCTCAGTTATTGAAAACTGTTCTAACACTGATCTGCAGACAGGAAAAACTGGACCTCTGGTGTACTAAATGTTCTGCTTGACTTGTAAATGGTGGGTTATACACACTTGATACCAATGATTCATATTAGAATAGAATAGAATGCCTTTATTGTCATTATACAGGATGTACAATGAGATTGGAGATAGTCTCTTCATATATTGTCAGTGAGAATAAGTTTGCTCAGTGATTATTCTTTCACATTTCTAAAAGGTAATTAAGTTCAGTCCAGAATTGAATTTAAAATCCTTCTCCTCACATACAAGGTCTTGAACAATCACACCCCATCTTATCTTAAAGACCTGGTAGTACAGTATCACCCCAATGGAGCACTTCACTCTCAGACTGCTGGCTTGCTTGTGGTTCCTAGGATATTGAAAAGTAGAATGGGAGGCAAAGCCTTCAGTTTTCAGGCCCTCGTCTGTGGAACCAGCTCCCAGTCTGGATTCGGGGGACAGACACCCTCTCTATTTTTAAGACAAGGCTTAAAACTTTCCTTTTTGATCAGGCTTATAGTTAGGGCTGGATCAGGTGCCCCTGAACCCTCCTTTGCTACAACAGTCCTAGACTGCCGGGGGCTTCTCATGATGCGCTGTTTCTTCTTCACTCAACTCTTTTCACTCTCTGTGTTTATCCACCATTCTGCATTTAATCATTCGTTATTAATCTCTGGCTCTCTTCCACATTGTGTCTTTTGTTCTGTCTCCCTCCCCTCACTCAGAGAGAGAGAAGAAAAAGTATGGTAGCTTGTTTCCACCACTAAAAAAAAAAGGTACCTCAAAATTTCGCATTACTTTTAAGTAATGCGAAATTTTGAGATGCTCAGTCAGTAAGTTTTGACATAATAAGTCAAAATTTCAGCCTTTTCTCCAGTGGCAGAAGCAAGCTTCCATATTCACAGAGTTAATCGATTAGTCCAGCTACTTGCTTGAACGTTCACATAATCATTGAGATTAATTTTTTATTTAGTAAATTCTTTTTTTAAACTTCTTTGCAAATAGGCTTTATGATTTACATCAGATTTTGTTCTCAGGAATATTCCAAGCCCAAACTGTTAAAATTAAACTAGAATGTTTTAAATCTCGGGTAAGTATTGAGTATTGCTTTTGGTTAACTGATGCTGGGCCAAGTTCTTGCCTTCTCTTTTTGAAGCTACTAGGTAACCCTTAGCCCCACACAGACTCTGATATACCTGGATTTACCCAAGAATAGTGGGCTATTACTTTCTTTGTTTGTGTATGACATGTGAGCACTTTTGTATTAAACTCAGCTGAGGGGTATGTGATTACATTTTTTTAAAATATAATTTTGCATCACATGCACACTGTCAGAGTGATCAGTTAATGAAATAACTGGTAACCTGCAAAGCTATACATCCCCAAACACTGAAAATCCTCTGAAGACTTCACACCTGCATTAGTGTTCGATAGGTTCCTTTTGTCACTGTGTCTCTTTATTGACGTGAGTGGTGAAGTCTTTGCAGAATGTGGAGTCTTGTAGTATTTCACTGTGACCACTGGAGGACAGTGAACGCTCAGATCAACTTTGCTTAGTGTCAAACCAACACTGTAGAAGCAATTCCTCCAAGCGTTTTGAATAATAACTCTTAAGTAAAACAGTCAACTTTGCTAATTCTCCACTCACCGTCACTGATGCAAACAGTCCAAAAATGTACAAATATAGTTGTATGTAGTTACATTGTGTTGATGCGCAGCCTGCAATACATTTTGCAGTGACTCATACGGTTAAAATTTCTCATTTACCATTTATATGATAATAGTTTTAGTAAATATTTAGTAAAATCTGTATCAGCTCTTTCTGTGTATGTACTGTATGTGTGTGTGTGTGTTTGTGTGTGTGCACACATTATTCTATTTATGTAAATGTTTTCTGTGGCAATAGATCTGCTGACTGTCTTGAGACCACGTGCTGAGGCATGAGCAAAGATCTCTGTGCCCCACTGAACTCCTGATGAAGGAACTGCCTTTCGCAATACTAACAAAAACGTTATAGCTTTCCCAGATTCATAATGTAGAGAGATAAACTTTTAAACAAAAAATATTTTCCAGCTGGTTATGGGATACAGGGGACACCTGTCTGTTGATGAGGACATAGTCAGTGTACTTTCAGCTGTGGCTTGTAAACTGACAGTTTATTGGGATGCCAATGGATGCCAGCTGTTTGAAATCAGAACAAACCTCACACTGTTTGTCAGCCAACACTCAAAGCACAGCTGAACTAAGATCCTGAGATGTTCACATGCGAGCTGGTACATAATTGTGAACGAGCTCATCTGCAAGTGAAGATAATGCGACCAAATACAAAATGCCCCGGTTCCTACCACTTTTCTATGAGCAAAATAAAGAAAACTCCATAGGTATCTTCAAGTTCAATTAAAAATCTTAAACCCACAAGAAGTGTCAACTTGCATGAACACAAAGTGCACTAAAGAACTAATATATTAAGACACAAACCAAATATGAACTTGTGACTCTGATACCCCGACTATGTATCATATCAACAACTGAAACAATTTGGTGTTCCAACAGGTAATGATCACAAACGCACATCAAAACTGCTTCTGGAATGGCCTTCCGAAAGCCCTGACCTCAACCCTATTTCAATTTGTGGATTATGCTTAAAAGCCAGGTCTGTGCCAGGAAACCAACCAATGTTAATGGATTCTACCAATTCTGCCAAGAAGAGTGGTCAAATATCCAGCCAGAATTATGCCAGAAGCTTGTTGATGGCTACCAAAAGTATCTGGACATTTAACTAAATATTAGTATATTTGAGCCTGTATGTACATTTTTGACCCTGTGTGTATTAGAGAAAATCAAAAATAAATTCAAACTAATGCACAAAATACTTTTTTTAAAGTCACCAAACATATATGCTGTGCAATCATTCCACCCTGGAAAAAGAACAGATCAAAGAAATCATTAAAAGCCCAAAATTACCATGACTTTAATGCCCATGATGAGTGTGAATGTAAACCTCTGACCACAACTGTAGATTAATCCACTACTGCATAAAGGAAAGTTTCCCTAAGCACCATGTCCAGTTTATATGTTTTTAAATGATTGCAGACAAAACAATCAAAAATTTATCAAAGACCAGTCCAATGAGTTGTGGGAGTCCTTATCGAGCATCATTTGAAGATGGGGCCAAGTTTTCTGACACATGGTCACGGGAGCATGCGGTGTAAGACGAAGGCAAGATTAGTTGCTGTAGAAATCTCATTTAAAAAATGACATAATCTGTAAATTAAACTGTGTGTGTGGTGGCGCAGAGAAGCTTTCTGTTAGGTTTTTGCTTGTTGCGTATATGGAATTAGTTGGAGAAACTAACATAATTTTAAATATAGGGATAGATATTAATACTTGGATAAAAATCTTGCAATCAATGACTGTGTGAAGTCTAGAACCCATGATACAACCGCTTTCTGTTGCTGCTTGTTTGTGGGTCTTCCTGCATTCTGTTTTGTATTTAATAACTAAAAAGCGTGATCTAAAGTGCTGAGATCAGATGACTGACTATGCAGCTGAAGGATATCTCCTTTCTTTGTCTCGATAAACTCCTGGGCTGCTTTTGCGGTATGATTTGGATCGTTATCCATTTGCATTGTAAAGAACAATCTGATCAATTTAGCAGCATTTGGCCGAATCTGAACAGAAAGTGTAGCCCTGCACACTTCAGAGTTCTTCCTGCAAAATCTATCAGCAGTCACATCATCATTTGATGTATTCTTGAGCACATATTGAGATACTTTCATCAAAAACTTCTTTCTCTGTGTATCAGCAAAGGAGTAGCCCTGCACATACACTGAAAATATGACTAGTATTATTATTATTTTAAATTTTAATGCATACTGTACATACATGTCAGTGCCACATGCAGTTATTACATTACAAAAAGGAAAAAAAATAGATAACTGTAAAATATAGTACTCCTTGACAACTGCTTCTTGTGACATTGTTCTGAAGTGCATTAGTTTGTGATACATTGTAGTGGATGTGTGTGGATTGGGCCATGCCCTCCTCCAGTCATAGCAGCTGCCTTATGTATGTCAGCAGCTGAGAGTGTTGCCAGCTGTGAGTCAGACATTCAAAACATTTTGAGGATCTGACTCAGTTTCAACATTTCACTTATTTCTAACTAGAATTTACTAACTTGCCAGTCAGATATATTTCCGATGTTGGCATTTGATCTTACAGTGCGCTCCAGGCTATATACAGTAAGCGGACATTAAGACTGCTGGCTGTTCTAAATATTTAGTTGTCTCCCTGGCAACAAATACGTTTCTATTTTTATCTGCAAGTGTGCAAGTCCCTTCTCACAGTCAGACTCAACTCCACCAAGTTACAATGTAACAGCCTGATGTTAAAAAATGATCTTTCACTAATTAGCCTTACTTCAGCAACATCTGCAAGTATTTGTTAGATACTAAATTAGTTATTTATGGTCTATAATTTCACTATGACTCAGCTCAGACTGTTTAGCAACGGCACAATTCTATTGGCTGGTTGAAATGTCTCTCATTTTGAAGGCACCGCCCACACTCTATATACTGTAGCCTTCTGCTGGGTTGCAGAGGAGCCAAGGCCCTGCAGCACTCTCATTTCTTCTCTGCTGTACTCGACCTACTACATCTGCCAAGATGAATCAAGTAAGTAAAATTTTGACAACAATATTCAACTTGTATTACTCTTACCCCTCTGCGTTTTATGTCTGATATGGACCATTTTAAGCCATAATTTAAACATGGAACTGACAGCTGGTGCAAGCTTCAACTAAAGCAGATTTTTGCTTTTAGTGTTTCTTGAGCTTTTGGGGAGTTCCGACCTTTTGAATTTATTTGATGACCTTTTATGGTCAAAATATTCACCACAGAGTACATGCATCCATTAATCACCTCATACATGTAGCTGTTATTTTGTCCTCTCATCTACAGCATCTGACAACTTTCATGCCTATGCATAGAAGTTGTCTGTAGTAATATAAGTAATATAAACTCATGCTAACATTTGACCATTCATTTCAGTCATGCCTTCTCTGTGTCCCCAGTATCAGAGCTGAACAAAGGTTGCATTGCAGTCCAGCCTCTTTGGACTGATAAACTTGCAGAATACAATAAAAACCTTGTATCTTTTTGGCTTTTTTTTTTTTTTTTTGGCTAAAGGGGTAAACATGTTTAGAAAGGAGTGCAGTGGTTTAAATCACATTAAGTAAAATAAAGTAATAATGGAAAAACCAGAACAGAGGCAATAATCCTGTGATTGTAAGGCAAACAGTGGTAAACTGCAGTGCAAAGCTTTAGTAATAGTATAGTATTCTCTTTATATTGATTTCACACAGAAATGACAATGATTTTATACTGAAATTATTCATTAAAACAATGACTTTATTACTACTAATTAGATGTGTGTTAATAGTCTGTTTTAATACTGTAAGTTGACAGCCAGATTTCATCATCACGTCAATGAGAGCTTCGGTGAAGCGTTGTGTCTTACACATTACATTATTTCACATTCCTTCATTAGGCAGCGTGTCTGGGAGAGATGCAGGGTCACTGCCAGCTTGGACATGAGCCCAGCCCAGCACAGTTCAAGCTGCACTGCCAAACACACTTTCTAACAAAGGAAGAATGTCCATGTTACCATGCCTCCCCTTACTTTCACTGCTTTATCTTTATCTGCTTTATATGTCATCTCAGGTTTTGCAGTAAGGCACTGTTTCAGCCTATTTCACAAAGTGGGTTTAGAAATAGAAAGTCTTGCGGTTGTGACACATCATTTAGGATTAATAGAAATTTAGAGTATAAATAGTTCAGCTGAGATGCAACCAGGGGCGGGCTGGGGTTGAAATTTAGCCCGGGAGCTTGGTTTGGAGAGGCCGCGAGAGCTGCAGTGCGAGTTGTGCTGTGCTTTATTGGGTAAAAAATAAAATTCTGATCACCGGCCGTTCGGGTAACCTTCTGAACCTCCCTAAGGCCACCACGCCCCTGCACGTTGACTGTATCCTCTCTTCTACACAAAGTATAGAACACTATACTCTGGAAAATAATCACTCCTAATAGGAGTGGTGCATTTGTACTCTTTCCCTTTAGTGGTAGACGACATTTCCCTGTCAACTCTGTGTTTCACAATAAAACAACTGGTTACTCAAGTATCATTTCCTAATCGTTACACAGCCCAGCATGTCCCTGCCACATGTACAGTAGCCGCTGAGTTTTTGCTGCGCTTGGCGGTTTTCCACTGTGTTGCTGGCACACTAGTATTGCACTGAGGAAAATCTGACTCAATTAAACAGCAGTCATCCCTCATCGTTTTTCAATATTTTCAGCCTTTGCCAAAATCGGCACGGAGAAAAAATGTCCCTGGCAACCTCGGGACAAGAAAGACTTGGAATATTTGAGCAGCCAGTCGATGGGCCTATAATTGAAAACACATGTTCTTCAATTTCTAAGGATGAAGTGAGGATTGGCCAGTTTGCTGCGACTGCTGCCAGCGTTGTTTTCTGCCTGAGGCTGCAATAATAATTGGATGTAATAAAAGTCAGTAGCATTACTAGACAATAATGCTCTGTATCACCACTCTCCCCTTCTTTTTCTGCACAGGGTATGCTAATAAAGAACATGTCCTTCAAGGTCGGACAAACCCTGACTATTGTTGGAGTCGCCAAACCTGATGCAGGAAAGTAAGTGACAGGACTGACTGTGTCATGATTTTGTAAATGAGTGGATAATAGTTAAGCTGGAAAAATCAAATCAGATCTCTTATTGGGACTTTTTGGGTTTCAGGTTACAGTAACTGTAATTTCAACCAATATTCCACAAAATTAATTCCTGTTGCACACAGAAGAGGATTTTGCAACTTACACAAAAGTGATAAATAGCCGTACAAACCAGAGGAAAAATGATTAAAATTGATTTAGGTACACACCAACACAATAATGGGGTGGGCTCTATAATAACTAGCTGACTTCTTATTGTTTCAGTTTTATTCACATTTACTGTCTTGGGGCTATTAGATAGTAAATGCTAATAATTTTGCTACAAAATTATTTGTGAATGTGCGTCGACAATTTTTGTAGCTGTATTTCAATCCATTTCAGCCCCATATATTCCTACCCACCCTAAAAAAATGATGTAATAAGTCTTTGTGTGTCTGTACACTGCAGTTTCCAAGTGAATATCGGCCCCAGCGAGGACACAATTGCACTTCACGTCAACCCTCGTTTTAATGCCCACGGAGACACAAATACAGTTGTCTGCAACTCATTTGAGGGAGGAAACTGGTGTCAGGAGCAGCGTGAGGATTGCTTTCCATTCGGCCAGGGAGAGGAGTTCAAGGTGTGTCCGAGGAGTGTGTGCATATGCTATCCTTGCGTGGGTTCTGTGCAGTCTGTCTAATGCTTTTTCTCTCAGAGAGTGACCTCTGTTGGAAAATGTGTGTCACTGCATCTATGACAACTTCATTATTTGTGCACCATATGTATACTATAGTATATAATTCCTTTGTCTCTCTGTCTCTCTCACTCACAATACCTTTTAGATGGTCATCGAATTCACTCCCTCAGAGTTTGTGGTGACTTTACCAAACGACTCAACCTTCCGTTTCCCCAATCGCATCGGCGCAGAGAAATACTCCTTCATGAGCTTTGATGGGGATGCTCGCATTAGAAGCATTGAGATCAAGTAGAGCTCCATCCTCGCTGGAATTTCTGGATTGAAAATCCTGTTTTCTTTTTATGTTTGTTTAGCAGCAGGTAATAAGTAGCCTTAGGTCTTCAGCTTCCTGAATACATGCCAATCTAGACTCTTATCACAGATGTCAAATCTTACAGGAATTTAGTTTGTGGAGAGCAGATCCAAACAGCTACGGGCGTAAAGATGGATACTTAAAAAATCAGATAAGTGAACATCCTTATGTGGAATCCTACCATGAGCAGTTTTAAAGTAGCCCGAGTAATTTTTTTCCTCTTTGCAGTTTTTTTTGCTTTCAAGTATCAGATACAGTACAGTGTGATCAGGTTTTCTTTAAGGTGCCTTAAAATGCTTCATTATTTGTTTTTCCAAGACATTCCACTTTTTAATTCTTACCTGCAACAACATCAATTAAAGTGTCTTCTTTTATGAAAAAAAACATGACTCTGGTGACTCCTTATACTTGTTACACTGACACTGAGTGTTCTGTTAAGCCTCTCGTCCTTCTCCTGTGAAATTACTTTATAGGTGAAACACAGTTAATGCCAGGATCTGTAATTTCACCCTTACAAACTGATTCTGGGTCACTTTTGACTTGTAATATTTGTCTGTGCCAAAGTTTGAGCTACAGCTCCATTTAGAATATGTAACTAGCCTAACTGGCATTAATAAATTAATGCTTAAACCTTAATGATTGTTTCAGAGAGCAGTGAGGGTTTTTTTTTAAAGGTTTTAATTGGTTTTACACTTATTTTGGGTGAAAAAAAAACATTACACAAAATCGTGCACTGTTATATATACGACACGAGCACATAACCATAAAGATTTTAGTGAATGTGAAAATGGCAAGAATTGCTGGAATTTATTATATAACCATGTATAACCATTACAGCCATGCTGTTCTCACTGCTGTATCATAAAGCGGACGGTGTGGACAACCTCAAAAAAAAAAGAAGAAACGCTTGAAGTAAAAACAATTAATTGTTAAAGTGAAAATTCTCTGATGCCACTTTTTTTGGATAGGGGAGAAAAAGTTTGTTTCTGCTGCAGAAAATACATAAATAAAAATTTGCAGTCATAATTTAAAATGGCGAGTTAATATTTCAAAAAATGGAGATAATTTTTTAAAGCTGTAGATAAGTTAAAATTTTGAGAAAATAACCTGAAAAATTTTTAAGTCTAAATTTCACCTTATCGCTGCCTGATCATTTTTCTTCTTCTCCAGAGCCAGAAACAAGTTTTCTATTTACTATACTATACTATACTATACTATACTACTGTACAGCTACTTGCTGGTACTTATATATAATCATATTTACTCAGT